>PJEM01012542.1:0-11727 GCA_004023845.1 Helogale parvula | reverse complement strand
ACCCAATGCTCTTCCCTGCAAGTCTCATCCTCAATTTAATTAAAAAAAAAAAAAAAGGAAGCAAATAGGTGTGAGGGTCACTTTTTTTAAAAACTCATAGTTATTTGGAAATTACTTGTTTATTCGTTGTTTGAGATTCTGCAAGCACTCCCTCATAGAGTTTTCATTTGTGCTCGTTTAGGGGGCAAGTTCACTTGGTCTCTGACCATTTCCTTCTGTGAAAGTTTCCAGGGCCTCCTGGAGCTGATAGAGACCCAGTCCAAGGGACGGAAGCCTTGGGTGGAAGTCAGGCCACTGCCCTGAACTGTCTTTCAGGGTGAGGAGGGTGCCACATCTAACCTACACCCCACAGGGGACCAAGCAGCCCCAGCACAGAGCATAGGTCTGCCTGAGTGGAGGCCAGGAGAGCAGAAGTGACCCTACAGAAATGAGGTCTGATGCTCCCCTACAGTAGGGACCCACCGAGCGTACTGGTTACAGGGCAAGGACATGGTGCATTTAAGGTGAAGTTTCTTCTCAGCAGAAAAGTCCTTGTCATTGCCCAAGTTAGTCCCTTCGCCTAGAAAGCCTTCCTGCCTCAACCCCTGTATCCCCTTGGAGTTTAATGTCACCTGCGCCTTAGCAAATCCTTCCCTGTCACCAAGGAGGGAGAATGTTTGAGTAGGCTCTCAGAATTAGATCTCCTGGGTTTGAATTCTGCCTCCATATGGCCTCCCTGTGCTTTAGTTTTCTCATCTGTAAAATGAAACTAATCAATAATACCTACTCCAGAGAGTCATTGGACTAAATAAAAATGCTAATGTGGACTTGACAGATTACAAATGACAGAAAACTACTCAGAGTGGCCTGGTGTAAGCAAATAAGACATGTATATGTTCACATAACAGAAGATGCCAGTGGTCTGACGGATCTGCACACCAAGAGGTTTAAAAAATATCAAGACTTAGTCTTCCTGTCCATATTTCTCTTCTCTGCTCCTTACTGCGGCAAGATGGCTGCCAGCAGCTACTGTAACAACCGTCCTCACAGCTCAAGTCCTCATTGCTTTCAGCTGTCCCAGCAAAAAGCCAACGTTACACCAAGTTGGCTCTGCTGGGTCACATATCATTGGGCCTGAATCACATGCCCAGCCCTGGAGTCGGTCCCATCCTAACCACAGGGATGTGGAGTGAGGAAGGGTGATGTCAGGACACTGTTTACAATTATAAGGTGAATGGACCCAGAGCTGTGTGCCAGGCACACAGAGAGTTCACACACACACACACACATACAACATTTGGCCATTGTTGAGAGGCTTCATCATGTTTCAGGGGTGGCCAGTACCTTTGGAACATCCTTTTGTGTTTGGGGGCCTTTCCACGCACACGAACCCTGTACCCCCTTCCTCCAAAGCCAAAAATGCTCTTTCCCAGTCTCCTCTGCAGCTGGAGTGCTGGCATCACCCAAGCCCCACCACCAGACGCACTGCTGAAGATTTTATGTGGAAGTGAGCACTGTGAGGAGACAGGCATCACCCAGAATCCCGTCAGGAGGATGGTGGCAAGGACTGCACTGGAGGCATCTGGCTGTAGCGATGACTGTGGCAGAGGTGCCAGAATACTTGCCTGAGGACATTTCAGTTGTCTCTCGCTGCGTAACAAACTACCCTTAAAACTCAGTGGCTCAAAACATGAGTTCTTATTTCTCACAACTCTTTGGGTTGACGGGGCTCAGCTAGACAGCTCTTCTGCTGCATTCGTGGTTGATGAGGGCAGCAGCTGGAAGCTTGATTGGGGCTGGAATAATCCAAACAGTTTCTCTCTCCATGGAACCTCTCCTGCAGAATAGCCTGGACTTCCTTACAACATGGCAGCCGGGCTTCTCTCCGGGCAGAGTGGGGGAGGGAAATGGAAGCTGCCAGGCTTCTTTAGATATAGACCTGGAAGTGCCATTTCATTATTCCCACCACATCCTGTTGGTTTAAGAAAGTCACCACGCCAGCCCTGATTCAAGGGGAGGGTAAGTGGACTCGCCTCTCAATGGGAAGAGTGCAGTGTGGTATAAGTTTGGAGGGCTGCTGCAGGAGAGTCCCACAAAGTAGATGGCTTAATCACCAGAAATGCATTGTCTCACAGCTTTTGGAAGGAGGAAGCCCAAGATCACGGTGTCTGCAGGTTTGCTTCCTTCTGCTGTGGAGAATCTGTTCCATTGCTCTCTCTTAGTATCTGGAGCTTCGCTGGCAATCGTTGGTGTTCAGTGGCTTGTAGATCCGTCACCCCAATCTCTGTCCTCATCATCTTCTCACAAGTTCCCCCTGTGGGCATGATCCTGTTGTGTGTCCAAATTCCCCTCCTTATAAGGACACCTGCGGATTAGGGCCCATCCTAATAATTTCACTTTTACTTGTCTCTATAAAGACAGTATCTCCAAAGACAGTATCTGAGGTACTGGAGTTTAGAACTCCAACATATCCAATATATATATGGGGGAGACATAATTCAACCCATAGAAAATAAGCACATAGGAGTGCAAGCAATCCTTGGTAGCCATCTTACAGATAATCCGTTACAAACAGAAGCCCCAAGGAATACCTCTCTCTTACCTTCAAGAATGGATTCCTAGGGTACACAGTTTTGATTCGGGCCTAGAATTTTATTTTATTTTATTTTATCTTATTTTATGTTATTTTATGTTATTATTTTATTTCTTAGAGAGAGAGAGAATAAGCTATGGAGAGGGAGAGGGAGAGGGAAAGAGAATCTTAAGCAGGCTCCACGCACAGTATGGAGTCCAATGCAGGGCTCAATCCCATGACTGTGAGATCATGACCTGAGCTGAAATCAAGAGTCCGACACTTAACCACTTAACTAGCTGAGCCACCCAGGTACCCCAGGCCTGGAACTTTAAATCACACCACCGGGGTGCCTGGGTGGCTCAGTAGGTTAAACATCCAGCTTCGACTCAGGTCATGATCTCACGGTTCGTGGGTTGAGGCCTCGTGTCAGATCTGTGCTGACAGCTAGCTCAGAGCCTGGAACCTACTTCAGATCCTGTATCTCCCTCTCTCTCTGACCCTCCCCTGCTCACGCTGTCTCTCTCTGTCTCTCAAAAATAAATAAAAAACACTTTAAAAAAAATCACACCACCACCACCAGCTACCTTGGGTACAATCTATTTTTCTATATCCACCCCCATCACAACCCAACGGGGTCTTTGGAGCCTGATTGGTGCAAAGTGGATTAGAGCAGAGAAGGTTCCGCATTGCTTCCTCCCAGAACAACAATGGGAAGGAGGTCAGGCTTAGGCACCTGACTAACTGTGAGGCCTTGAGCAAGTTCAGCAAAAGCTCCCTTTCGTTGTCCTTAAAATGGGGGTGATGATAGGAGCCTGTGGCCCAGGGTTGTGGTGAGGATTTTTATAAGGGATATAAAAATTGATGTCCAAGCCATCAGCCCCCCCCCCAGATGTCAGTAGTTATTAGCATCAATCTCTGCCACATTCATACAACTGATTTAGACTCTGTTTTGTGGTGAAACATTAATAAAGCACTGATCACAATCAGACTTCACATGTGTGGAGCACTTTATAGTTTACAAAGCACTTCCACACCTACCACCCCAGGGAGAGATCAGAGTAACAAAGAAGGGCTTTAGGAAATGTACTGGTTATAAGTAATTCTGGCTTCTGTAAGAAAGAGACCCAAGAATACAGTGGTTCAAACAAAACAGAAACTCATACCTTACCTGCACAATAAAGAAGTTTTCCTATTTCACGTTGGCTTCCCTCCACATTGTGATTCAGGGATCTAGGCTCATTCCAGCATGTGCCTCCAACAACTGTCAAGGTCTTGTATTCATCGGCACAAAGCCAGCAGCAGAAGAAAACCTTAGCTTGAAAACTAACATTACTGATACTCACATACCATTGACCAAAACCAGTCATGTAGTCACACTTGACTACAAGGGAGGCTGGGAAATATGTTCTAGCTGTGAATCCAGGAAGGGTAGAAAAGTGACTTTTGGTGAACAGCCAGCAGTCTCTGCTATGAGGAAGTTCTTAAAACTTCTAGAAGGGGTGGGGCATGTATCCCCAAGGAAGCATCATTCATTCCCAAGGAGGATATAGTGGGTTGACTTACTGGCCACAATTCTCCACTTCCCTGTGTACTATTTTGTATCCATATTCTTGCCACAATTGAGACAGGTGGAGTGCATCTTCCCACCCACTGATGTTAGGCTTGAATGTGTGGCTGTCTCTAGCCAATGAAATGGGATAGAAGTGGTAGTGAGTCTGTTCTGAGCCTCAGCTCTAAGAGTTCCTGCATGCTTCCAATTCTTTCTTGTGCTTTCTCCACCTCCATTAGGAATGTTCCCATGGATAGCTACTACTCTTCACCCTGAGGCTGCAGAATGAACACACAAAGAGCAGACCAGAGGTCAGTCCAGAGCCAAGAATCAAACTCCCCCAGACCACATCTTGAAGCACATATCTGATCCAAGCCTACATCAGCTAACATACAGCCAGCCTGTAGATGCATGAGATCAGCACAGCCAACCCAGCCAAAAAATATACACATGAGAAATGAATACTAATTGTTGTGTGAGGTTTCGTGGTTGTTATACAGCACTGTTGTTGCAATAGCCAACTGATAAAGACAAAGAGCAACCTCACTTGCCCAGGCTTTTCATAAGCATGTCAAGTCCATGTGACTGAAGAAAGAATTAGAAGAGATGATGTGGCTCAAAACCAGACCTGCATTGCCACACACTAAATGAATATTGCATCTGAACTCAAGGCACACTATACTTCCGACTCTCCGCTCCCCATATCCTGACTGGTGTCCTTAAGTTTCTCCACCAGGATAGGAGTGTCTGATCTTCAGCCAGCATCTTTGGCTGCTGTATGGTTGTCCCAATGGAACGATGATATATCAATGAAAAGACACTCACAGACCCAGGCAAAGAATGCAAGCTACACTATTTTTGGTAAGTCTACAACTTTGTACAGCCAGGAGTGGGAGACAGTGCAGCAGGCTCTGATGGAGAGACTAACACCCTTGGCCTTCAGGCCCGTACTAAAGGAAGCCAGCTGCTGCTGAGACCACCCCCTCATGATGAGGCTTCCAACAAGTCTGCTAAAGCAGGTCTTCTCACACTGCATGAAAGCACTTGTGAAAACACAAGTTCTGATTCAGCAGGTCTGGGGCGGGGCCTGAGATTCAAGCTCCCAGTTGAATCCCACTGGTCTTCAGGCCAGACTTTGAGTAGCAAAGCTCCAAAGCAATGGTATCAGTCTCAGCTGCACACTGGAATAAGCTCGGAAGCTTTCGAAAGCAGGGATGCCTGTTTTCCATCATGAAAGGCTCTGATGCAGGGGGCCTGCGGAGCCCCTGGGCACCCTAGCTATCCCAATGTGTTGCCACTGTTCTAAAAGCTCCCTTCACTGTTTTAAGGGTTATGTGCCATCTTGCCTCCTCTCCACTTTTCTGGAGTCTCTCTGGCTCTTCGTTTGCCAGGTAAGAGAATTAAATGTTTTTAACTAAAGTGATTCCCATGTTGTGAAAGAAGAGACAATTACAGGTGCCTGTGTAGCTCAGTTGGTTGAACTCTGACCCCTGAGTTTGGCTCTGGTCATGATCTCATGGTCGTGAGACTGAGCCCCAAGTCACGTCCAGCTCTGCACTGGACGTGGAGCCTGCTTAAGATGCTTGCACATATTCTCGAAGAAGAAGAAGAAGAAGAAGAAGAAGAAGAAGAAGAAGAAGAGAAGGACGAAGAGGAAGAAGAAGAGGATGAAGAAGAAGAAGAGGAGGAGGAGAAGGAGGAAGAGGAAGAAGAAGAGGAAGAAGAAGAAGAGGAAGAATGAGAAGAGGAAGAAGAAGAAGAGGAAGAAGAAGAAGAGGAAGAAGAAGAAGAAGAAGAAGAAGAAGAAGAAGAAGAAGAAGAAGAAGAAGAAGAAGAAGAAGAGACAATTAAACACATATATTGAGGTGCCTGGGTGGCTCAGTCAATTAAGCATCTGACTTCAGCTCAGGTCATGATCTCTCGGTTTATAGATTCAAGCCCCACATTGGGCTCTGTGTTGACAGGTCAGAGCCTGGAGCCTGCTTCAGATCCTGTGTCTTCCTCTCTCTCTGCCCCTCCCCTGTTCGTGCTCTGTGTCTCTCTGTCTCTCAACAATAAATGTTTAAAAAAATAAAAATAAACATATAAAAAGGCAAAATAGGAAGGCAAAAATGGAGTCCTTTAAATTGAATAAATGTGACCTTTTGAAAATCTCACTTTCCTGCCCTTCTTTTCCTCGTTCCCTACTGCACAGTGCAAACACCTCCAGATCTTCCTTCCATCCACTGGAAAGCTGGCTAACATGATGAGCAGGGCTTTAACTAATCCACAAGCAAGGGAAAACACATGAGAAATATTTGCTTTCTAACTAGGATAATTTAATAGCTGTTTTATATCAAAACAAAGATAGGAACATGGAATTGAGCTTAAATTTTATGTGAATTTTTGAGGTGAAACCCAGACTTCTGAATAATGCAGGATTTGCCACTGATAGCCACTGGGTGAGGGATTAAGGGTGGGGGCCAACCTTTGGAGGACTCAGAAGGGTAGCCAGACTTAGCAAATAAAAATACAGCCATATATATATTTGGTATACATGCCAAAGTTCAATCTGAGTCTCAGACAAATAGATTGAGTGGCGGGGCTGGGCACCCCCAAGTCCAGGGGCTCTTCATCATGAGAGTAGGTATACAGTCAGGCCATGATGCAGACCCTGGTGAGCTCCAGATGACCTCAGGAATTCTGAGAATCCTCTCAAAGCATCAAAGGGCATCTGCCTAGACTCTTAGCTACTGTGGATTTGTTTATTCTTTGGGGTTTTTGTTTGACAGTCTTTGTTGCTTGAGCCCTGTGCTCAGAGTTTAGTACGAGTTGCATTCTGGGTAAACACCTGGAAAACAGAGAGCATCATCTTTCTGGCCTTGGTTTCTCCAAACCTCTATTTAAACGCCCATCACAACCACCACCTGTCTTCCCACAGGTCAGGCCTGACTCCTGCCCCTTTCCCCACTCATACCACTAACCCCGGGAAACCTTGATCTCCAGCCCAATCCTGAACAATGCCACTGCATAGAATTTGGGGAAATCAAGAAAAACAAACTATAATGTGTGTCTTGAGTCACATTAATTAGGAGGAAAGGACCCAATCAGGAGGGGAAGAGCAGAGGGGATGTGGCTAAAAGTGATCCATTTCACAAGCCCTTCACCTTCTCTGCTCTTATCTCCCTCGTGTAGAAATGGGCATGTTGAGCAAGCTGCCTCTGACACTATTATCCAGGCACTGCCCTTCTTGCTTCTGAGACCTCCCCACTCCTGAGGAACTGTGCGATGGGCACTCAGTGTCAGTAGGGAGATCTTTTCTGAGCCCTGTGTTTGTACCAAGCATGCTGGGCCATGGACCTCAGCAGCAGAGGAGGTGACCTTGTCCCAGCTGACTGCCTCACAGCATCCCAGACATCAGAGTATCAGACCAGGTCCTCCTGGCACTGGTAAGAGAGACTGACTTGGTCATGGCTGAGTGTGTATGCCTTGCGTGTCAGCATCCTGGTCCCCACCCACCCTGGGGGGCTGTGGACAACCTCACTGACCACAACGCACTGTGTCAGCAATAAGTAAACAGGATGGATTTATTGCAGCCTCCATAAGCAGAGAGATGCCAGTCACCATCTAAACAGGAAAGAAAACAGCCCGTGGGGAGAGGAGCCTTCACTAGTCTCTGCCATGTAGGAGAGAAGGGGGAGGAGACAAACAGAGAAAAACAGATGGACACAAGAGTGAAGGAGAAGAAACACTGTCAGAGAGAGTCAGACAGCCCGAGTAAAACAGGCAGCACCAAATCCCCAGGTTAGGGGCTGCTGTGTTCATACCAACTGCTCTGTGCCCCCCAAGGTGCCCCACAGGAGCCCCTACTTGCCAAACTCCCCTGCCTTTGGCCAGTCTCTTTGCATCTGACCTCCCACCCTCCTCCCATGGAGGCCTCCCCCCTCCTCCTACAGATCCTGCTCATACTACAGCTTGTCCTAGAAATCGTCAAGGACAAACCACCCCCAGGGCTCCCTCTCTTTTGCGCAGAAAAGGTCCAAAGTGTGTCTCCAGCCAGATAGATTCTCAGAGGTTCATCTTCTCTCCTTTTGGGTCACTACTGAGTCTCATATTGTAGGATACACTATTTCTCCCATTTTCAAATAGAGACACTGAGCCCTTTGTGGGTCCACCCAAGGCCACCCCCAAATGAAGAACATTTTTAGCCTCCTGCATCTTAGCCTTTCAACCCCTATCATCTTTCCTGGTCCACTTATAGCTGACCTTTCTCAGCCTGCCCCACCCCCTGCCGGGTCTTGATGGGAGCACCCAGGGCGGATGACTCAGGTAGGGGGTGGCTAGGGCTGCCCACTTGGTGGGAGGAGCCCTTACCCATGAAACAGACCATCCTCTGAGTCACTAGAAGATCCTGGAGGTTGGGAGAAGCTGACTCATCTTCGTCTCTATTTTGTCGGGGAAGGAAAAGGCCTCACACAGAGGGGAATGGCCAGTTCACTGTTCTTTTCTCCCACATCATTGAAAACTGCGATGGAGCCATGTGGAAAGATAGAGCACGCCCCAAAAGGTCCTTGTGACAACCCTGGAAGACATGACATGGGGAGAGAAAGGAGAGTCCGGGATCCTTTCAAACCACTATGGGCAGGAAACTCAATATTCAAATTTAGATTTGAAAAAAAAAAAGTACATTTGAAGGACATCATTTGTCTTGCAAAATAATCACTCATTACAAAGCTCAGAGTTCCTTTAAAAAGCATTCCGTTCTGGGTAGTTCCCAGGGTTTTAGATCCGTCAGGGAGCTCACAGCACTAGAAACGGCTGCCCTTCTTCCCTGCAGGTTGTGTGTGGGTCATCTCCAATGCTCTCAGTTCCTTCACTCCAGTTCAGAGCTCTTCCAGCTTCCAGAATCACCTGGAGAGCTTGTGAAAAACACAGGTGCGTGGGCCCCACCCTAGTGCTTCTGATTCAGTGGGTTTGGGTGGTGCCCCATTATCTGCATTTCAACAGGTTCCTAGGCGATGCTTGAGCTGCTGGTCCGGGCGGGCGGAGCTCACTTTGAGAATCACGACTGAGTGAGACCCACCTGCCTGTGCTCACTGCCAGAGAAAGTAACTTGACCTCGACCTCTTCACTGGTCACCCCTTCTGTCTGGTTGGCAGGGCTCCTAGGGGCACTCGGCCTTGCCTGCGGGTCCCAACGAACTTCCTGAGGGAGTGTGTGGCCTTTTCCCACCTCTGCCATAATTGTTCCTACCTTCTCTGTCCCCAAACCTTCAACAGCCCTTCATGTGTCCAGCTCAGCTGACGAGGAAACAAACGCCATTCCCTTCCCACCACCAAATCTTAAGACCCACCAGCCCAGGACACTCTCTCTCTCCCATGCTCCTCAGAAATGGAGGACATGCCGGCTCCCAACTAAGACCGTCCACACCACCCAGTGTCGCTCCTCCTTCAGTTCTCTCTTTGCTCCTACATCTTTCTGTTGCAGGGTGATGTCGAAAAGACCACCAAATGCTGAATAGAAGGGAGGCATGATTTTATTTTCCGCCGGACCAAACCTGATCTCCTGATCTTAAGGAGAAAAGTGCAGAGAATGGCCCAGAAGAAAGGCAGCGGTGAGTTTTTACGGACCTTAGCAAGGCAGAATACATCATTATTTAGTTAACCAATTACAATTTACAGCTTTTCAAGGTAGCCAATTATTTTGTAATTCACAGTAGTTAGTTTTGGCAGGAACATATCATTTTAAAGTTCTTTGTCCTATCATGGTTAGACACCTAAGATACTTCGGGACAGTAACTAGGTGACTTTCACCTGCTGACCTTGCCTTTGACCAGGTTTTAGTAAAAGGGGTGGGGGAGAGTTTTGCAACCTAAGTTATCTATCTAGCAGGCGGGCGTTGTTACAGAAGCCAGATGAGGCAGTTAGTGATTAAGCTGAACTTATATACAGTAAGCTTTCTGATATCTTCTAAGTTGACCTATTACATTCCATAAGTTGACCTATTACACTTTCTTCACTCCCTCTGTATTGGGAAGAGTGGACCATTCCCATGAGCATACAAACATTCTCCAGCATCTCTCATTTTTCAAAAAAAAATGGGGGGGGGGCACCCAGGTGCCTCAGTTGGTTGAGCCTCGGATCCTTGGTTTCCACTCAGGTCATGATCTCACGGTTCATGAGGTTCGTGAGATCACACCCTGCATTGGTCTGTATGATGACAGTGCAGAACCTGCTTGGGATACTCTCTCTCCCTCTCTCTCTGCCCTCCTCCCACTCATGCTCTATGTCTCTCTTTTATAAAAAATAAAAATTTATTTTAAAAGGGTGGATATCAGACCATAGATCATGACCTGAACCAAAGTCAAGAGTCAGATGCTTAAGTGACTGATGAGCCACTGAGGCGCCCCCAAAATTTACCATTTTTGATAAATGCAGTTTCAGCGGCATTAAGTACATTCACAGTGTTGTGTAACCATCACAACTACGCATTTCCAGAACGTTTCCATCATCCCAAACTGAAACTCTGTGCCCATTAAATACTATTTTTTAATATTGTTTTCCACTACCACCCTCAGTTTTTGGTAACCACTATTCTGCTTTCTGTCTCTTTGAATTTGACTATGGTAGTTACCTCTTATAAGTGGAATATTTATCTTTTTGTGTCTGCCTGCCTACTTTTTCCTCTTTCAAATTCTGCCATCCCCCAATTGCCCAAGAATATTCCCCCAACAAATAAATTGGAGGTTGGCCAGCTGCTCTGAGAGGGTTTCTGAGGTGTTCTTCAATTTTTTTCAGGTATTTGTTTTGTCGTGTAAAATTTAAATATGTAAAATAAGACAGCCAAGAAAGACACAACACTATTGTCCTACTTCTCAAATTTATCACTGTTGACAGTTTATGTCAGGTGCTTTGTCATTTTTAAATACAAGAAATAAAGCATTATGATTCAAATGGTAAACTTCCACCACCAGAGACAACAATAGGTAAATTAAACATACATTGTCTAGCCTATTTTTATAGTGCACATTTAATCTATATTTCATCTAACCCAAAACACCATCGGTTGTAAGATGCACTACTATTTTAAGCCCCACTTAAAAAGAGAAACACTGCCCAGTTGCCTGCGTGGCTCTGTCAGTTCAGTGTTGGACTTCGGCTCAGGTCATGATCTCACAGTTCATGAGGTCAGGCCCCAGGTCAGGCTCTGTGTTGACTGTTCAGAGCCTGGAATCTGCTTGTGATTCTGTGTCTCCATCTTTCTCTGCCCCTCCCCTGTTTGAGTTCTGTCTCTTTGTCTCTGTCTGTCTCTCTCTCTTTTTCAAAAAGTATAAGCATTAAAAAGAAAGTTTTTGAGAGACAATACATGAGCAGGAAAGAGAAAGAGAGGGAAACACAGATTCTGAAATAGGCTTCAGGCTCTGAGTTATCTGCATAGAGCCCAATGTGGGGCTTGAAATGATGAACTGTGAGACCATGACCTTAGCCATAGTCAGACACTCAACTGACTGAGCCACCCAGGACCCCCAGAGACTTTTTTTTAATGTTTTATTTATTTTTGATACAGAGAGGAACAGAGCATGAGAGGGGGAGGGGCAGAGAGAGAAGGAGACACAGAACCGGAAGCAGGCTCCAGGCTCTGAGCT
>PJEM01012541.1:0-46351 GCA_004023845.1 Helogale parvula | reverse complement strand
TGGCTCAGTCAGTTAAGCGTCCAACTTCAGCTCAGGTCACAATCTTATGGTTCATGGGTTCGAGCCCCACTTCAGGACTTTGTGCTGATAGCTCAGAGCCTGAAGCCTGCTTTGGATTCTGTGTCTCCCTCTCTCTCTGCCCCTCCCCTGCTCAGACACTCTCTCTCTCTCAAAAATGAATAAACATTAAAAAAAAAAAGTACATAAACAAACTTCCTTAATCAGAAATTTTCATTCCTTTTTCTCCATCAGCAAAATTCCATTTCACCTCCAGAATCTCATCCTAATAAAATCATTTCATGCTTGAAAGCCTTGGGGCGCCTGGGTGGCTCAAACGGCCGACTTCGGCTCAGGTCATGATCTCGCGGTTTGGGAGTTTGAGCCCCGCGTCAGCTCTGTGCTGACAGCTCGGAGCCTGGAGTCTGCTCCAGATTCTCCGTCTCCCTCTCTCTCTCTGACCCTTCCACACTCATGCTCTGTTTCTCTCTCTCTCTCAAAATTAAAAACTCAACATTAAAAAAATTTTTTCTAATAAAAATATAAAAAGTACAGACAGGCTCCCAGGCACACATTTGCAGACTGTGGGGTCTACACTCTGGTTCACCCCGGAAAGGAGGCTCTGCCCTGGGAAGGCAGCTCTGTTCCTATCCGTTCCAAGAAAGGTCAGGGACGCCGGAACGAAGCAAAGCCAGACAAGGGTCAAAAGATAAAAAGACCAGGACGGGCTTTAAAAAAAGAAACTGAGAGGACCTCTAGAAACCAGCACTGTGCCCCCGGCCCCGACAAAGGGCCTGAAACGACCTGCCTCCCCCCCTCCCGTCTCCCCCTGACCGCGCTCACTCGATCGCCGCCTTCTGTGCACGGAGTGCTCGCTGTGGTTGTTTTGAAAGCAAAGGGCCATCATTTCGGTCCCGGTTTTTCCAAACAAACAGCAAACATGACAGAGCGTTCTGACCATCCCATCGCCACCACGCTGATGTGGTCTCAGACCTCAAAATTGTTCCCTGTCATGTGCGCTTTATAGGACATCAGCTGCCACGCAAGTTTTTAATACGCAGTCAGCAGATGGCCCGGGAACTTCCCTTCTATTCCACATCTGGTCTTGTACTCCATATAAGGTGCTGAGTCCGATTTTTTAATAAAAACATGGCCTGAGCTTGTAAAAGTTCAAGTAAAATATACCTCTAAAACTGCTGTATTTAATTTCCAGTCATGAAAGTCCAAAATTATTGTAAAATAATACTCAACCTTTTTCATAGATCCGTTCAATGAAGCTTAAAACTACTTTCCTTTCAGAAAGGAAAAGAGCTTCATAACTAACAACTTCTTGAATTCACATGTGCTATCTTACTTTTGGGAGCCTGAATTGTATAAATTTTATAACCTTTCAATCTGGACAAAATTAGTTTGGTTAGTAGCGCAGAGTAATAAGGGACTGAAGGTTCTGGAGAGCAGCAGGGGGAAGGGACAGGGAAAGGGGAAGGCGAAAATGCTAAAAACGAAATTAGATCGATAACGTGAGGCTTGAGAAAATTAATCTTCCTTTCAAAATGAAACGAAGGAGTGAAAAGGAAGACATGCACCGGGAAATAAAGACATCAGCAAACACACAGATGATCGTGAACATGATTGTCTGGTTAAATAACCATTTCGACTCTGTCCCCGCGCTTTACGCGACGGTGGTGTGCAAGCCTGTTGACCGGACCGGCACGGATTCGTGCAAGCCCCAATCCACGCCCACGAAGCCACCTGGACCTGAGTGGCTGTGCAAGCACTGTGCATCCCGCTCTGGTCTATGAAAACTGCAGCTCCTCTAATTTACATGACTGTTCTCATGATTTGAGCAAATCCACAGCAGAAACACAGGGATCACATTGCTTCGATCATAAATTCCTCAAAAGCAATCTTGCTCTAAAGGCAGCTGGTTCTAAATCAGAAGGTAACTTTCATTTCCTTTAAATAATTTGGTTTCATCTTTAACTATCATCTTCAACCACAGATTTTTAAATTATTACTAAATTGGGTAACTGAGTAGAAATAAGTTACTATTAGATGCTGGCTATAAAACAAAGCCAAAAAGTTGAGTAGTTTAAAAAAAGTGTTCTGCTCTAATGAATCTATTCAGTCATAAATATTTCTCCAAAGAACTTGTATATTAGTGTTTCATTGTTCCTTTTGGGGGGAAGGGTGGGGGGTGCTTAACCTCCCTTGTTGTCAGAATTAAAATGCAAGCATCAGTTGACAGGCCATTATGGGAAAACAGGTTCTCTCAAAGTCCAAGAGCCAACGTGTACGCTGGCATATCCACCCGGTTCAGCAGGCAGTTTAAGAAAAGCTACCCAGACCGCAGATACATCCCTGGTGAGCCGGTTCCCACAGGAGAGAAGCACCGCCCGTGTCCAGAACCATCCGGGTAATGCCCGGCACGCTGCAATTCAAAGAGCGAGTGGTGGAAATCAGCGAACTATGCATGAGAGCAAATGACTGAACAAACAGCTGTCGGTCTTGCTGTGGAAGCTCAAGGAACAGGGAAACGCAAGGGGCTGGACGGATACACAGGTGAGTCTCCAAGAGGCCTGGTGAATGACAGAATATGGTGGGAGCAAAGACAGAGCGTGGTGCACCCCAATCTATTCTCTCTCGTGCACATCCTGCAGGTCTTTTCAGCCAAGCGGGTGGGGGCCAGGCCAAAGGACAGTCAGTGGGTGTCACCCTGTGCCACACACTTGGCACTCCTTATTTTAAGAGGAAATCTCTGGCCCTCTATTTCCACCCTTCTGCCCTTCCCACCGGCTGGCACATCCATGACCAGCCTGACCTAGAAAGCCACGTGTTAAAGGCACAGAGCCACTGTCAGCCTGGGTCCCCAAATGACTGCAAGGAACACAGCCGCCCAGTGACCAAGGCAACTTACCCTGGACTCTCGCACGAGGCAGAACTAAGTGCCTTTCTTTTAAAGCCCGATTACTGTTGGGTCTCCTGCGATTTATCAACTTAGCTTTTTATCTCGATATAGAAACATACAGCCAAACACCTGTGATATAACACCATACAGAAGAATCCTTGAAAAAGACAGCTCAGCCTCCCAAGGTGGGAATGAGGCAAATACGAGCAATGGGATTGGGGTGACCTTTAACATCAGTTGTGATTTTAATCTTATAGAAGCAAAATATATTAGTGTATCGCATCCATAATTTGAAAAGTGAAAACAATCTATATAGTTTTGTGATTTTCGGCACCAATGCTACCTTTCCCTTAAACGCTCCACTGGGTTTGCATTTGGATCCCAATGAACCTCTAGCAAATACATCTTTCTGCAAAGTAGAAGGAAAATGACAACCAAGATAAAAACTGTTCTGGGGAAAAGTACCAGGAGAACAATGTTGGCCGGCCGCACACACCCTTGGAAAGAAGAGGAACATCTGCCCGACACACGCAGAGAACTCTGCCTCGGTGGAGGGTGGTCATGCAGGTCTGGGGGTCTCCAGACCCTGGGGGCAGCCCATCCCCGCAGGTCAGGGGCGCCCTGGCTTGGACGGGAGCTGGGGTAGAGGCGCGGGGAGGTGTATAGCAGCCCCTCCTCCCTGCAAGCTGCACTTTTCTTCCCATGAAGAATAGAGAGACTGGAGAGACCGTGTCTGAGCTCCGACTCCTCGGACCCACACCGAGGCTGGAACATTTAAAGGCAAAATTACAACTTTTTTTTAAAATGACCTGTGTCCATTTTTTTTAGGGGAAAGAGGTTTAATTTTAGACAAGTTGCTTCCAGCTATTACATGATGTGCCAGGAAAGAGATTTTCATCTTCAAATCGCATTTCAGTTCTGCAGATTACCCACGCAAACTGCATTTTGTGTTTCTCAGAATGGCCTTGGCCTTAAAAGGCATGAGAAGGAGCAGGCACGCTTCAGGAGCGTCAGGGTACTCAGAGCACACTGCCTCCGACACTCTCCTCTTTACCGGCTCCAATTGGTCCTCTTATGTTGTCTCCTCCGTACAAAAGTCTGTTTCTGATACCGGAGCCTTATTTTGTTAAGCCTTCACGTTAAATTTGCTGACATCCCTAATCTCGTGTTTATATCAGCGGAGCTGAAACCGAAGACTCCGAGAACTTCAGCACTACCTCAAGGTAGCGTATCAAATCCAATGACCTGAGGCACCTGGGTGGCTCAGTTGGTTAAGCGTCCAACTTCGGCTCAGGTCATGATCTCACAGTTCGTGGGTTTGAGCCCTGCGTCGGGCTCTGTGTTGACAGCTCAGAGCCTGGAGCCTGCTTGGATTCTGTGTCTCCCTCTCTCTCTGACCCTCCCCTGCTCATGCTGTCTCTCTCTCTCTCTCTCTCTCAAAAATAAATAAAAACATTAAAAAAATAATCCAATGCCCTAAAAAAGAAATGGGGGGGACAGGGGAGGGCTCAGCGTCTGACTCCTGATTTCTGCTCAAATCATAATCTCACAGTTCGTGAGTTCAAGTCCCACACTAGGCTCCGTGCTGACAGCACAGAGCCTGCTTGAGATTCTCTCTCTCTCCCTCTCTCCGAGCCTCTCCCCCACTTTCCCTCCCTCTCTCTTTTTCAAAAATAAACTAAAAAAATAAATAAAAGAATGGAGGTCTTTCCACCTGGAATTATTTGATGAGCAATAAGGGAGCTTGATTTCTAGAGGAACAGGACAGGGGACAGGAGCAGCAGAGCCCCGCCCTTAAGATAAAAGCGTTGTGCCACGGTTACCTATCGCCACCCCGCAGCGCAAAGGCATCTCAAGAGTCAAAGCTGGTTGCCGCTACTTTAAAATTAATTCCACACCAAAGCATGTGAGATTTTCATGGAAGGGACTTTAGAAATTGATTCTGAAGCACCGTCACTGACAAGATCCGGCTGCTTTCATTTTGCTAGGAATGCAGCCTCTGGCCACCACCAGCCCGCACAAAAGCTCCATCGACCGCTGAGTCTCCTCATTGGTTCTTCAGGCTCCTTCATACCACACAGAAGCATGGGGAGAGGGGAAAAGAGACATTCTGGAAAGTTCTTACCAGTGGGCCTTGTACAGTCTCCACAAACAGGCTCTCACGGCGTTCTTACCTCTTAACTCATTATCCTGTTAGTGACTGCTCACAAGGATTTCCCCCTAAATGAGCACATTGCTCCTTCCCATTTCCTAAAAGATCTTCCCAAAAAATAATTTGTGAATAACTTAAAAACTAGATTAGCAACAGGAGTGCCTGGGTGGCTCAGTCAGGGAAGCGTCTGACTGTTGGTTTTGGCTCAGGCCGTGATGTCACAGTTTCATGAGTTCGAGCCCCACATTGGGCTCTGTGCTAGCAGCATGGAGCCTGCTTGGGACTCTCGCTCTCCCCCTCTCTCTGCCCTTCCCCCACTTGTACTATTTCTCTTTCTCTCTCAAAGTAAATAAACTTTTTTTAAAAAACCCCAGAAGATTATCAATAAAAAGAAAGAAGCTGAATTACTACCTGTGTCATCATTCCATGAGTTTTTGGCAAATCTGCTAAGTTTGGAGATATGAGGATTTTCATAACATTCTCCTCCCAGGGGTCACTGTTGAGGAACCTTAGTTGAATGTGTCCCTTAAAGTCTTAAGGACGGGGGGATGAGGGGCCACTGCTTCAGGACAAAAACATCACATTAGGGGGGCGCCCTGGGTGGCTCAGTTGGTTGAGTGAACAACTTCAGCTCAGGCCATGATCTCACAGTTCATGAGTTCAAGCCCCGCATCAGGCCCTGTGCTGACAGCTCGGAGCCTGGAGCCTGCTTTGGATTCTGTGACTCCCTCTCTCTCTCTCCTTCTCCCCCACTTGTGCTCTCTCTCTCTCTCAAAAATAAACATTAAAAAAAAGTCACATTAGAAAAATTGTCTTAAAGACTAGTTATCAGAAGAATTCCAAAAAATGTTATGAGCTAGATATCCGACTAAAACCCAAACACTAAGAGAAGGCAGCCAGCTCCTCACCGGTCCACCCTCGCAGAAGGGTCTGGAAAAGAGCATCTTAGGAAGAAGAGAATTCAGCACCTACCTTCCCCCCACACCCACCTCCAGTGCAACCCGCTCTGGCTAGAGCCTTGGAGAGGCTCTTTTGGGCAACTGTGGGGTAAAATTACATCAGAATATACATTAATGAGAATATTTTAAATAACAAGAATGCTGCTAATTATATCTCCTCTTTTTAACACGAAGTCGAACACTTTACAGCAACTCTGAGACTCGCCGTGCGCCCAGCAGGGAGCCCCCTCCCAGCGCACACTTGTAAAGACCATGACAGCAGGCTGGACGATATGAGGTGTGAGAAATGAAAACTTTATGTGCAGACAAATTTAGATTTTTAAAATATTTTCACTAGGGGCATAAATAAAGCGAAATTAGGCCACTGGGATTTCAGAAAACGAGAATACAGACTGTGATTTTTGCTTTAAATTTTAGTACTCAGAATACCCAATACCTAAGGAGTAAATAATTCAGCAAGCCACCAAAAATAACAGTTCGGCGTTAACTTCATACTTTTCCTGCACTTTAAACTATTGTGTTCAAGGAAGAAGCGGGGGGAGAAAACTGGGGACATTTAAGTAAAAGAAAGAAGACGGCGGGGGGGAAATGTTTGAACATAGCAAACAACATACTTTTCCTTTTTTGATGTGGCTTTCGTATGGAACTGAGGGGACCAAGTGTTTACACAACTCCAATTTTCATGAATTTATTTTAAGCATACTATCATGACTATTTAAAATTCTTCCACGGTGATTCACTTGTTACAAAAATTAAGGACACATTACAGCAAGGGTGAATTTTGGAGTCAAGACTCGTGTATCCCCAGCTAGATTCTACCATTAATATGCTATCGCCCCCACCCTAGTGCATGTCTATGAAGGCGTCGATGCATCCGCTGCTGCTTTAGGCATCTCAACGTAAATTTCAGGGGCGCCTGGGTGGCTCAGTCTGTTGAGCATCCAACTCTTGGTTTCAGCTCAGGTTATGATCTCATGCTTCTGTGGGTTTGAGCCCCACGTCGGGCTCTGTGCTGACAGTGCAGAGTCTACTTGGGATTCTCTCTCACTCCCTCTCTGCCTTCCCCGACTCACGCAGTCCCTGTCTCTCTCAAAAATGAATTAAAAAAAAAAAACAAACATTTCAGATATCCCCTCTTTTTTAAAACTTAAAAAAAAAACTTTTTTAGTGATTTTATTGATCTCTGAGAGAGGAGAGAGAACGTGAGCAGAGGAGGGGCAGAGAGAGAGGGAGACACAGGATCGCAGTGCAGGAACTGTGAGATCATGACCTGAGCCAAAGTTGGACACTTAACAGCCTGAGCCACCCAGGCCCCCCTCAGATATCCCCCTCAGAAGCCTGTATTTAACTAGCGTTCAATATTTTAGTTCGTATGTAACATTTACCTGCAGTGATATCGTAAGATCCGCTGGGTTCCGATAAATGTATACACCGTCTTACTAAAAACTCTATCGAAACAAGAAATTTAACCATCACTCAAGAGGTTCCTCCCGTCGGGCGGGGTTGATCTCCACCCCCTGCCCCTGGAGACCACACCTCCTCTGAACTCCTCCCACCAGAGATCAGAGTTGCCTGCTCTAGAACTCCATAAAATGGGAGTCAAACACCAGGTACCATTTTGTGGAAGGCTTCTTTCACGGTGCATAAAGTTTTTCAGATTCGTGCAAGTTGATGCATGCCTCGGGGGTCATCTTTTTTTATTGCAGAGTGATGTTCAACTGTACGAATAAGCTACAGCATATCCATTCATCTGCCGATAGACATTTGGACTGTTTCCAGGTTGTGGCTATTAAAAATTAGGTGCTATGAACAACTGACATACAAGATATTGTATAGACACATATTTCCACGTATCCTGGGTGAATAACTAGGAAAGCATAGGACTGTTGGGTCCGAAGGGAAGTATGTGTTTACTTTTATAAGAAAACTGCCACATCATTTTTTCAAAGTGGCTCTATCAGTTTCTACTCCCGCCTGATGTCTAGGAATTGTGGTTGTCCCACATCCTCGCCAATAGTCCGTGTGATCAGTCTTCTTTATTTTTAGCTTATCTGGTGGGTGTGGTGAGTGTGTAAAGAAGCCCCATTCTGGTTTTGATTTGCGTTTTCCTGAAGATGGAAAACGTTAAGGATCTTTTTGTGTGCTTACTCGGCTGCGGGCATTCCTATTTTGTCAAGTGTTGTTCAAATGTTTTAACTGAGCTGTTTGTCATTTGATTATTGAGTTGTAGACGTTCTTTAGGTCTCATAGATATCAGTTTTCGCCAATTATATGTTTTTACACATATTATCTCCCAGCGTGTGGTTTGTCTGTTCATCTTATCACTATCCTTTGAAGAGCATAATGTTTTATTTTTAGGAAGACTCATTTGTCAACTTTTTTTTCTATAGTTCTTGCTTTCTGTACCCAGCTTATGGAATCTCTGACTACCATCAAGTCACGAAGACATTCTACTTCCCTTTAGAAGCATTATATTCTTGCTCTTAGATTAAGGTCTAGGAGAGCTCAAATCAATCTTAGGGTATGATGTGAGACAGGGGTGAAGACTCATTTACTTTGGGGGCGCCTGGGTGGCTCAGTTGGTTAAGCGTCTGACTTTGGCTCAGGTCTGATCTCACAGTTCACGAGTTGAAGCCCCACGTCTGTCTCTGTGCTGACAGCTCAGAGCCTGGAGCCTGCTTCAGATTCTGTGTCTCCCTGCCTCTCTGCTATTCTCATGTTCGTACTCTCTCTCTGAAAAATAAATAAAACATTTAAAAACATGTTTTTAAAAAGACTCATTTATCTTCTTATACAGAGCACATATGCCAGCACCATTTCTTGAAAAGATACTTTCTCTGTTGGATCGTCTTGACACCTGTGTCAAAAATCAAATGGCCAATTAGGGGCAGGTCTATTTCTGAAATATTCTGTCTGTTCTATTGAGACCCTATCATTGCAGGGTTCTGTTTGTTCTATTGAAACTCTATTATTTGTAGGGTTCTCGAATTCCTATGTAAATTGTATGCAAATTTTTAAATCAGCTTATACATTTCTACTAAAACTCCTGTGATTTTGATTAAGCTTATACTGAATCCATAAATCAATTTAAAGAAAACTGGCATTGTAACAATATTGAGTCTTCTCTTCTGGAATCATGGTATCTCTATTCCTTAACTTTAAAATATTTCTAACTTCATTCTTTTTCCATTTCTTTAATGTTTATTTATTTTTGAGAGAGAAGCAGAGTGTGAGCAGTGGAGGGGCAGAGAGAGAGGGAGACAGAGAGCCCAAAGCAGGGTCCAGGCTCTGAACTGTCAGCACAGAGCCCGACGCAGGGCTCGAACCCATGAACCGTGAGATCATGATCTATGCCGAAGTTGGATGCTTAATGGACTGAGCCACCCAGGCACCCTTCTAATTTCTTTTTTTCTTTTTAATTTTTTAGTAGGCTCCACACCCAGCATGGAGCACAATATAGGGCTTGAATTCATGACCCTGAGATTAAGACCTGAGCTGAGATCAAGAGTCAGAAGCTTAACTGACGTAGCCACCCAGGTGCCCCAAATTTCTAATTTCTGTTGTGATTTCTCCCTTCACCCATGGATTATTTACATGTGTGTGGGCTTAATTTTAAAACATTAGTGACTTTCTGAGATACATTTTTGTTACCGACTTCTAATTTAATTTCATTGTGGACGGAGAAGGTACTCTCTCTATGTGATTTCCATCACTTTACTTTTAAGGAGACACATTTTATGGCCCAGCATATACTCTACCATGGTGAACAGATCATGTGCCCTTGAAGAGAATGTGCATCCAGCTGATGTCATATTCTACAAATACCAACTAGGTGACAGCGGCTGACAGTGTCAGATCCTCTGTGTTTTCCACTATTTCTGGTTAACTATTTCACCACCTGTTAGGAGAGAAGTATTAAAATCTCTGCCTTCACTGTGGACTTCTCTACTTTTCTCTTTAATCCTGTTCATTTTTTTGGAACTCTGTTATCAGGTAAATACACCTCTGTGATTGTCATGCCTTCTCAATGAATTGACCCTTTTATCATTAAGAAATATCCTTCTTGATCTTTCCTCATTCTCTGTCCTGAAGTCTATTTTACTGGATGTTAATGAAATCACTCCAGCCTTCCTAAAAGCTTGCTGTTTGCACGGTATGCCTTTTTTCATCCTTTTGCTGGTAACCTATGTCTTTATAATTATGTCTTAAAGGGAACGTATACTCAGGTCTTGCTTCCTTTTTTTGTGTCCATTATGACACTCTCTGACTTTTAACCACAGTGCTTAGTTCATTATCATTTAAGATAATTATTGTTTGGGATGCCTGGGTGGCTTAGTCAGTTAAGTGTCTGACTTTGGCTCAGGTCATGATCTCATGGTTCATGAGTTTGAGCCCTGCATTGAGCTCTGTGCTGACAGCTCAGAGCCTGGAGCCTGCTTTGGATTCCGTCTCCCTCTCTTTCTGCCTCTCCCCTGCTTGCTCATACTCTGTCTCTGTCTCTCAAAAATAAATAAACATTAAAAAAAATTTTTAAGATAATTATTGGTAAAGCTTAATTAGGTCTACCATTTTGTGCATTTTTGTTTTTTCCTTCAATATCTTGTTCCAAGATTCCTTTTCTTGCTGCCTTCTGTTTAATTATTTGGATATTTTATCTATTGGCTTTTTACCTATACCTCTTTGCCTTACATTTTTAGTGGTTACTCCAGGGATTACAATATAAATGCTTAATTTACACATTTCCCGAGTTTATACCATTTCACATCAGATGTAGAAATACTGCCATCATATAATTCCACTTGCCCTACTTCTTTTTTCAATGTTTATTTTGAGAGGGAGAGAGAGAAAGAGAGAATAACTGGAGGAAGGGCAGAGAGAGAGGGAGAGAGAGAATCCCTAGCAGGCTCCGCATTGTCAGCATAGAGCCCTACGTGGGGCTCAATACCACAAACCATGAGATCATGACCTGAGCCGAAATCAACAGTCTGACACTCAGCTGACTGAGCCACCCAGGTCCCCCTCCACTTACCCTCCCTTCTATTGTCCTTTATGTTACACTTGTCATATGTATGACATCAGCATACACGAGATTATGCAAGATGATGTTATAATTTTTGCTTTAAACAGTCATATATGTTTTAAAGAAATTAATTGGGAAAAGAATTTTAAATTTCTCAGCTACATGTCATTTTATTCCTTCTCAACGGATCCAAGTTTCCCTCTGGTGTATTTCCCTCTACCTTCTGGAACTCCTGTTGCCAATCTATCCAGAACATCTGCACTGTAACAAATGTTCTTAGTGTTCTTTTATCTGGAAACGGATTTTGCCTTCATTGTTGAAGCCTATTTTTGCTGGGTATAGAATTCTGGGTTGACGGCTTTTTTTCTTTGAGCCCTTTAAAAATACAGTTCCACTATCCTCGGCCCTTGATGATTTCTGATGAGAAACTGTGCACATTCAATTCATCATTCCCCGGCATGTAAAGTGATGCTTCCCCAGGCTGCTTTCAGTATTTCCCCTTTGTCTTTGTCTTCAACAGTTTTACTCTGATGTGCCCAGGTGTATTTTCTTCAGATTTATCCTGCTCAGGGTTTGCTGAACATACTGAACCAGCCAATTCATGTCTTTTACCAACTAGGAGGATTGATTGGCCATTTTTTCCTCAAATATGTTTTTCTGCCTCATTCTGTCTCTCTTCCCAAAGGACTCCAATTGTAACACATTGGACATTTTTAGATTATCCCCCAAGTTCTTGAAGCTTAGTTTTTTTCAGTCTTTTTCTCTCTTCTTCAAATTGGGTAATTATTATTATTCTGTTTTCAAATCCACAGAACTTGAGAACGTGAGGAAGACATAATTAAATTCAGATGGCCTATCTTTGAAGGGTTAATGTGAACTAGACAAGCTAAAAGAAACTAGCAAATTCTAATTTTCAGAGGAAATTACACTAACTAGAGATGTCCTATCCCTCTTAAAATTCAAGGAAATAAGGAAATTACTACTACTGAGTACCTAGTACTACTTGAATAAAAGTACAGTACAGGAACCGAACTGGGACTTTTATGTAAATGCTTCTATTTAACCCAGATCACGACCTATTAATACAGACATCACTGTCCGTGTTTTACAGATAATGGCACAGAAGAAAAAACAAGTTACATAACATGTTCTACTAGTAAGTTCAAGAGCTGAGACTTTAACTTACGATTCCCATCATATCCATTTCCACAAAAAAAATTCCAAAAAAAATTTAAGAAAATCACCAAGATTTAGATACGTCAGCTAACCTGATTCCCTTTTATAACAGATCAGTGTGTGTACATGTACACGTGGGCACACACACACACACACACACACAAACACAGATGTTGGAAGGAGGGGATATAGTGCATTAGGATTTCAACAAAGCACCTACAGTAATATAGTATTAGGGGCTAAGAATTAAAGCTCTGAAGACAAACAATCTTTTAAATGCTGGTCCTACCATTTAACTCTTCACGTGGCTCTGGCCAAGCCATTTTAACCCTCTAAGCAATACGTCCCTCATTTCTTAAAATGATACCTATCTGGGCACCTGGGTGGCTCAGATGGTTAAGCGTCCAACTTCGGTTTCAGATCTAACAGTTTGTGGGTTCAAGCCCAGCACTGGGCTCTGTGCTGACAGCTGAGAGCCTGGAGTCTGCTTCAGATTCTGTGTCTCCCTTTTTTCTCTGCCCCTCCCCTGCTCACAGTCTGTCTCTGAGAATAAACATTAAAAAAGTGCTTTTAACTTAAAATGATACCTATATCTCATAGGGTTCTGGTCAAGACTGAACGGGAAAAATGTACATAGTGCACAGTACCTTCCACAAATAAATGCCAAATTAGTGTTAGCTATTATTAAGGCATGACATCTCTGTGGACAAAAGATGAAATAATGTGAGATAATTGTACGACAGGGATGAAATAGTATGAAATGTTATAAACAACAACAAGTGTCATTAGCCTCATCCTGTTCAGCTCTATCAACGTCTGCTTTTGTTTTATAGTTTTCCAATTATCTTCTGGAAAAGAAATACTGTAATGGGGTCACTAAAGAGTTGCTGGCTCAAAAAGAAATATGCTTATTACATAGATTCGGAAAACGTTGGAAATGACAGGAAGGCACATTCACTGGAGATTGCTTAGATAAATCATGGTCAAGCTGTATGCATTGTAAGAAAGATGTGTTTTTAGCAGACTATCTGATTGTATGGGAAGCGATTATTTCATAAACAACATAATCACAGTTTTACATACATTGTATAGGAGGGAAATAGAAGACAATATATCAAAAGATTAAGACGATCATGTATAGGTGGGGTTACAGATGATTTTCATTTCCTTCCCATAAATTACTACAATGCCTAGTGTTCTACAATGTCCAAGAACTCTTTTTACAACTAAAAAATATTTCCAGAAAAAAAATAATTAGTTTTATGAACCCTGACTGGCGCTATGTCAAGGCTGTTGATCCTCTGGACCTAAAATTTCCATCTCCACCACAGGGGATATGACTAAATGTTCGTTACAGGAGACGCTTAGAAAAAGAAGGTGACACGGGGATTAAAAAGGCCAATAACTATCTTCAAATATCTTAAACTATCAGAGCTAATGAACAGATCTTTTAACTGTCATTTGGGAAAAAGTTACATTTTCTCTACTTGGATCCATAGCCAGGTTTCTTTTTTGGGATGGGAGGGTTTCAAAGGACCCATCCCCGGAGGCGGCGCTGGCCTGAGGCGCTGGAATGAGCTGCCTGAAGGTACAACAGCTCCACAAATATTTGTTAATTGAACAAATCCCAGAGAGCTTCTCACCATCAAGGACTCAGACACATCCGAAGCCGTGCAGAGGGCGCTCAGGAAGCAGGGGGTGACTGACCTTCGGGGGCCCCCTCCCTCTCCAGATCGGAGAGATCATGTGCGCTCTGGTTTACACCACCGGTTTGACCTCGGGTTTACAAGATGCCAAATCACTCTATCCCAACTATGACAACACGGTGCTGAACAGATGTGGTCTGTTTTATGACAGTTTTCCAGGTGCCACAGCAAACAAGTAAAAGTGCCGCAATCTTACCCTGGGGTTCTATCTCCACTGACCTGCAGGGCAGCCCCAAGGGAGGCTCCGCTGACCGTCAACAGTTGGGAGGCACTACACTTTGCAACAGAAAGAAGGGAAGGAGGAAGAAGGGAAGGGAGTGGACTGGAACACCACCTAACCTCAAAGGCTCAGGAAGCATTTTAAGTGAGCTGCGAAACAAAAACCAAAACAACTTTTTGTAAGATGAGCTTCGAATCAGAGACTTGTAATCCTGACAGGCACCGTGCAAGTTTCTGCATTATCTTCATGGATGAGCACAGAACGTTAAAAATCAAATCATACTTCATTTGGTTGAAGTCTAGAAAAGATGAGGTGCCCTAGGGTATTGTCAGAAGTCAGAAGGATACGGGGAGCTTACAAGTAGAAAGTCCAGGAAACCAGGATGAAAGCCCCACGTATAAATCCTGCACCCCAAACTCTGCGCCACTGTCCAAGCTCACTCAACCGATACCCAGATCCCAGGGCAAATTCTTCGCTATGTTAATGAGTCAAGCAAGCTGTAATGAAACTTCAAAATCTAAAACGTTGACCAAGGGGCACCTGGGTGGCTCAGTTGGTTAAGTGTCCGATTTCGGCTCAGGTCATGATATCATGATTTGTCGGTTCGAGCCCCCTGTGTGCTGACAGCTCAGAGCCTGGAGCCTGCTTCAGATTCTGTGTTTCCCTCTCTCTCTGACCCTCCCCTGCTCACCTCTGTCTCTATCTCTCAAAATTAAATAAAAGTTAAAATAAAATAAATAAGTAGAACGTTGACCAAGACTTCATATAAGACAACTATGCACCCACCCCAACTCCCCCATCCATACTTCCACCACTGCTCCCCGCCCCACACCCTCTACCTCCCCTCCCAGAGCACTCCTAAAGGGTTCAGGAACTGAGGGGCATTCTCTACCAAAGCTGAGATCTTTACGCCATGGTGTCTCCCCCTTTCGAAGTCTGAGAGTTGGAAAACCAAGCTACACCAGCTTGGTGTAAACCAGAAGTTTTTCCCCTCAGACATCACTCCTCTGTAACTAGAGATATTTGAGTAACCACTAGACAATCACCCCTGAAGACAGTAGCTACTCGGCTTAACAGAGGCCGGGGACCCACAGGGGTCTCCCTGGGTTCCAGAAGGGAGTCAGTTACTCAGTCCTCATTGTTAGTCTGGGGAAGTCGGGAAGTCTGGAAACTCCGAACGGTGCTGAGTTTCATGAAAAATACGCACACAGCTTTGACACGTCATGTCATAATAACCGCAGAAACAGTGTAATCTGTTCGGGTTCTACAGCGCACCCACAGGAGGGGAAAGAACTCACCTCCTAACAGATACGCTTACATCCCCATTGCCTTAGATTCTCTTGGAACAAGGCAGGGCATACAAAGAAACAGTCCAGTCAACCACTCGGCCTGCTATTAAGATACAACCATCCCAGTCACCGGTGTTGACGGTCCAGGTGGCGGGACCTTGGGCACTTTCTTGGCCAGTGGTCTTGACACCCATGCCCTGAGGAGCCTGGGCTCTGAGAAGGCTCCCTAGCTGCATTTGTACAGTGGGGCCGTTCACGTAGAAAGGGGCTTTACTGCTTAAAAAAATATATACATATATATAATTAAAATATATATAATACATATAACATTACATAGTTACAATTATATATACACATATATAATTAGGCCACAGTCCTCTCATGTTACAGATAAGGAAACACATCCAGGGAATTTGGGTCGTTCGCCCAACATCACACAGCTGGTATGTGAGAACGACACAGATAGAATTACAGCCTAAACAACAGATGTCGGCGAGGATGCGTTGAAAAAGGATCTCTCTTGCACCGCTGGTGGGAATGCAAACTGGTGCAGCCACTCTGGAGAACGGTGTGGAGGGTCCTCAAAAAGTTAAAAATAGAACTACCCTACAACCCAGCAATTGCACTACTAGGTATTTATCCAAAGGATACAGGAGTGCTGGTTCATAGGGGCACATGCACCCCGATGTTTACAGCAGCGCTACTGACAACAGCCACACTATGGCAAGAGCCCAAATGTCCACTGATGGACAAACGGTTAAAGATGTGTGTAGACATCTACACACACACACACACACACACACACACACACACACACAATGGAGTACTACTCAGCAATCAAAAAGAATGAAATCTTGCCATTTGCATCTACATGGATGAAACGAGAGAGTATTATGCTAAGTGAAATTAGTCAGAGAAAGACAGACATCATACGACTCCACTCAGTGGGGAATTTAAGATACAAAACAGATGCACATAAGGGAAGGGAAGTAATACCATATAAAAACAGGGAGGGGGACAAAACATAAGAGACTTAAACACAGAGAACAAATTGAAGGTTACTGGAGGGTTTGGGGTGGGGGGATGGGCTACATGGGGGAGGGGCATTAAGGACGACCCGTGTCGGGATGAGCACTGGGTGCTCTATGTGGGGGATGAATCACTGGATTCTACTCCTGAAATCACTACTGCACTATATGCTAACTAACCTGGATGTAAAATTTAAAAAACAACAAAAGCAAAAATGACATCCTAAGTTTCCAAGGTCACTGACACTGCCATCCCACCATGTACTTGCATTTTGTACACACATTCTGTACACACATTGCCCAGTTTCAAACTGTGAAAATGGCATTCACATGCAGGTGACCTCTGGAAGCGAAAGCCAGAAAACAGAGGTAGGCAGATCTTCATCATCCCTTCCCCTCCTCTTGTCTCCTCCACCCTCCCCACATCCCGAGAACACGCTTCTGTGCCAGGCAATGACTTCATCATTTTCCTTCTCGCTAATTTGAATACTCTGGTGGGAGAGCCAAACAAAAAATGAAAATGATGAATGACCCCTTGTGCAATGCAGAAAAAATGTGGCGTCTGGGTCTGAGTGACGGAATACCCCTCATGCAGAAACAGAACATGCTTCCCTCCAAAACAAAAAGCAGAAGCAAGGGCACTGCAGAGCTCCGGGTGTGTTTGGACAAATGGTGGGTGTGTCAAAGAGTTTCAAGGGGCGGATGAAAGCAAATCAACCCTCACCTCCAAAGCAGGTAAATGTTTTCTGAGCAAGAAAAACAGAAGTTTTTCTAAATGAGTCACAAAGCAATGTCAGGGGAGAAATGGAAACGGGGGAGAGGGATACATAATAGGGTGAAGGGAAAACATCTGCCTGATCACCTAACACATTAAAAAAAATTTTTTTTAATTTTTATTTTTGAGAGAGAGTGCGTGAGCGAAGGAAGGGCAGAGAGAGAGAAAGACTGAGGGTCTAAAACGGGCTCTGCATTGATAGGCTGACAGCAGTGAGACTGATGAAGGGCTTGAACTCCCAAAACACGAGATCATGACCTAAGCCCAGGTCGGACACTCAACTGACTTAGCCATCCAGGCGTCCCTCACCTAACCCACCTTTTTTTAATTTAATTTTTTAAAACGTTTTATTTATTTTTTGAGAGAGAGAAACAGCATGAGCAGGGGAGGGTCAGAGTGAGAGGGAGACGCAGAATCTGAAGGCAGGCTCCAGGCTCTGAGCTAGCTGTCAGCACAGAGCCCGACCCAGGGCTCGAACTCACGAACAGCGAGATCATGACCTGAGCCGAAGCCGGACGCTCAGCTGACTAAGTCACCCAGGCACCCCTCACCTAACACATCTTAACAAATGTTTTAACCCACAGCTCCGCCCCTACCTCCACATGTGTATACAGGCAAGGGCCATATTTGGATTGCCGTGAACACCAAATTCTAAGATTTAAAATTTTTCCACTTAGAGACTAATGTTAATTCACAAACTGAGATTTACCTTTTATTGCACTGAGTTTTACTTTTTTAACTTAAGTATATTTGACATGTAACATCGTATAAATTTAACGTGTAGATGTGAATTTGATACGTTTAGATATTGTAATATGATTGCTATTGTCGCAATAACTGGCACCTCTATCCCATTACTTATCATTTCTTCTTAGCGGTTGAAGTAATTAGTTTCTAAGTCTCTAAGCAAGTTTGACGATTATGATACTGTTGCCAATAGTCACTGTGCTATGCCTTAGAGGTGAAGAGAGGACTATTCCTTGTAAGTTTGTACCTTTTTTTTTGTTTTTGAGAGGGGGGGGAGGAGCAGAGAGAGAGGGGGACAGAATCGGAAGCAGGCTCCAGGCTCTGAGCTGTCAGCACAGAGCCCGACACGGGGCTCGAACCCATGAACTACGAGTTCACGACCCATGAACTACGAGATCATGCTCAACCGACTTGAGCCACCAGGCATCCCGCAAATTGTACTTTCAACAACATCTAATCCAGTCTCCCACCCTCATTCCCCGGTAACCACCATGTAACCCTGTTTTTAAGGAGTCCAGCTTTTTTAGGATCCACATATAAGTGATATCACACAGTACTTATCTTTCTCTCACTTCTCTCACTTAGCATGGTGTCCTTGTTCATGTGGTCACATAACCTGTTTTCCGGGGCTCCTGGGTGGCTCAGTGGGTTAAGCGTCCGACGGTTTGTGATTTTGAGCCCCAGGTCAGGCTCTGTGCGGAGAGAGCCTGCTTCGGATTCTGTGTCTCCTTCTCTCTCTGCCCCTCCCCCACTCACTCTTGGTCTCTCTCAAAAATAAATAAACATTAAAATGCTGTTTTCTTATCGTACACTTTTTACTGCATTAGAACCTTGGGACATATTCTCAAGGTTCATTTTCACAGTCTCCAAGCAGGTGGCTCTCAGCCCCCGTCTCGGATGGCAAAGAGGAGATGGAACCAGCACTTACCACCCACTCCACGTCAGAGACCGAGCAAAGAGCCCCCCATTTCACTAACTGCCTCTGACCCTTTCAACGAGAGCACCAGTCCTGTGAGTGGACATCACTACACTTTGCCCATTTTAAGACAAGAAGTCACGGGATTCGCCAACGCTGCTCTGGGGGCTGAGATGCTGTGGGTACCCACGCTGGCCTGGCCCGTGTGAGCCAGAGTCCTCACCCGCCCATTCTGGCCTCCAGGGCATGTACACGGCCCTGTCCCTAAGAGAGAACTCCTCTGCACTCAGTAACCGAGAGAAAAAAGAGTCCCAACCACCACAGGACTCGGCTCGCTTCCAAACTCCAGTTAACACTTGGCTTTCTCTCTAAAATACATCTGAACTGGGGAAAAAACAAGCTTAGGGGATTCTCTCTCACCATCTCTAGTGAAGGCCTTTTCCAACCACAGACTTTGCTTTATTGTCCTTTGTGGCACTTTATTACTCATTCGAACAGAACAGAGGCATTTGACAAAATGAGCATCAAATGCAGCATGCGGGTGAGCAATTCCGCGGAGGAGTAAGGGGCTGAGACGTTTCAGGCATGTGGAGACAGCGGAGCGCCATCGGACACAAGCGCTTCTCCCTGGGACAAGAGGTCAGGGGCTCAAGGAGATGCGGGTATGCACGAGGCATATCCGTTCAAAAGGCGGAGGTTCCAGCTCTTTCCAAATGATTGCTGCTGCCTAAGAAAATGATAAGTTGTTAAGATTTTTAAAAAGAGTATGTTTGATTTAAAAAAAAAAAAAGGAGGGAACAGGTTGTGCGTATGTTAAGGGTCACACAAACATGGACAACTATGTTTTCTCATCTTTCGAGAAAACCTGGACTAAAACAACACATTTTTGGCAAAACAGTAACTTGTGGTGAGCCGTCACACTTCTTGTGTGACAAGAAAACGCTGCCAAAATCTTCAACAAAATTGCCACCATAAGAAAACACACGTTACAATCTGGGGTGAAGACAGTGCCGGTTTGTTTTGTAGACATGTGCGTGCTGCCATTGAAGAAGGCGTGATGAAGGTCACAGACAAACAAACAAAAGGATTACACCGAAGTTTGAATGATAGTGAAAGCACAGGCAATATGAGCTCTGGGCTGATGGGGCGCCTGGGTGGCTCACTTCGGTTCAGGTCATGATCTCACGGCTTGTGAGTTCGAGCCCCGCATCAGGCTCTGTGCTGACAGCTCAGAGTCTGGAGACTGTTTTGGATTCTGTGTCTCCCTCTCTCTCTGCCCCTCTTCTGCTCATGCTCGTTCTCTCTCCTTCTCTCTCTCAAAATTAAATAAACATTAAAAAAAAAAAAAGGGAAAGAAAGAAAGAAATGAGTGAGCCACGGGGAACTAGTTGTTTTTGCAAATGCTTCCCACAAGGGACAGATACCTTGGCATTGTGTCTAGAGTGTTTTGTTTTGTTTGTTTTGTTTTTTCTAAGAGCCTGGTATGCCCTCAAAAGAGGAACATCACTACCACTGAGAACATGCAAAGGATGGTACTATGTGTTGGGAAGAAGGTTCCGGAAGAATTTCCACCATGTGCTGGGCGCAGCAGAACCACCGCCATGGCTGGGGAGCCCGTCCCTTAGCTGCTCACACCTGATGCTTACACTCCCCTTCACTCTCCAGCATGGTAAAGCCTGGGATGCTTCAGGTTGTCCGACAGTTAAATGTGGTTCAAGGAGGAGAGAGAGAGACAAAGAAGGTCCAATTCTAGCGAAAACGCCTCTACACAGAACGGGCCGGAACCGCTGTGAAATGGCAAACCTCACAGGAAGTTTACCCTGCCTGAAAACATCAGTTACAGGATGTGAAAGTAAACATCCTGAAACACTAAAAATTGATGTGGTGGCATCTCTGGAAAATAACAGACCCCTTCATAATTCACCTCCAGGAGCCTGGCACGTGAAAGGTTAACTTACTCAGGTATTGAACTGGCGGGGGGGGGGGGGGGCGCATTTGATGGAGAACTTGCCAGAACAGCCCTTCAGTCACGACCTCCGGAGTCAAAGGCTGGAGTTCTGTTCGAAACCTTAGTTTAGAAGTAAACATTAAAATGAAGGTTTCTTAAAATTCTTCAATAATTTTCACTTTAAAAGCACCAAACTGGCCCATAAAAGAACTCACACTAATTATTCCAAAGCAATCAACTTCTTAAAAACCCTTTACTTCACGATTACACCAACACCCCATTAATCTGGGACACTTACCGCATATTTATTCTCCGCTCTTACCTATGTGCACATTAAGAGTACACCAATAACACAATACAGGCATTAATATGTAAAACATCAACAAAAGCCATCTGGAAAAGCTAATGAATAATCAAGGGATTTCAAATTAAACTACAGAATTTTCCCTTAGAATCTTTAGGACAACACTGTCAAGTTCAATCTATTCACTTCGCCTCCAGAATCAATTTTTCAAACCATATGACAGGTCTAATCGCTTCCACCTGTGTCTCTAGCCCGACTCTTGACGGGCATGCTACCAGCCAGGGTGGAAATGTAGACAAAGACCTCTATTAGGATCCGGCTGTTTCTCTACTGTGAGGTCACTCAGCCATTAAATTAGTTCCAGCCCAATTTCTGTCTCTCAGGCCTTGACTTGAGGGGAGGAGGGTGTAGGGGAAAGCAAGTTAGGGGAGCAGAACCAGAAGAGCAGAAAAGGGGAAAGAGATGTTTGGGACCGAGGAGACATGCATGCACAGAGGCGAAAGGCTGGGGTTGGCCCCAAATTCTGAAACAAAAATCCTCTTCTCAGATGCTGGTGGCCATTCTCCCCAATGTGCTTTCCCCCCAAATGTCTGCAAAAACCATGGTATGGAATTGTTTTTCCTTTTCATTCCCTTTGCCTGTACAAAGTCAATGGTCTCCCCTACAAAGTTTCCTTGAATGACGGGAGCCCAACTCACAAAACCATTTCAGCCCCCTAAAGGTGCTGGAGGTCAGGAAGAGACAGAAAGGCCGGCTGGCGGAAGAGACGGAAGATCGCCCAGTCCAGTGTGCTGACGTGGAAGGAGGGTCCGGAGCCCCAGATCTCACAGTTGAGGAAAGCAAGGCCCAGGGGAGGGACACTGCCACGGTTACGGAGCCAGCTTGTGACAAAATCTTCAGTGCCAGCATCTTCCCTACCAGACCGGGAGATCTATGGCGTCAGGAATGATGCCTGACACACAGTAACGCTCAAAAACAATTCGCTGACCAGCCTACTTCCTTCCCTACATGGCATTATCTACTGCACCCGCTCTCTCTGCCCAGACTCCCAGCTCTCAGAACAAGAAGGGCACACACGACTCGTGTGAACGGAACGTGCACTGGCATCCGGTTCTTCCAATGCACTGGAAGGCAGGGAGCCCCTTCTCCATCATTCTCCCTCCATGCCCAACACAGTGCCTGGCATACAGAGGGCACTCCATCAATGCTTACTGCATCAGTGATGAAGGCGAACTTATGCCTCCGGGAAATCAAGGGCCTAAAACAATATTCAGAAAATAAACTTATTTAATAAGGAAATCTGTATTATGCTTCGCAAATAGAAGAGCCCCACCCTTGGCCAATTTATTGAGGACAGAGAAGTACGCAGAGGAAATCAGTTAAAACAAGTTTGCCCTCATCTGCCACACCATAAACCGTGGCTTCACACATGAGTTGTTTCAATATCTGAAGTGATTTGGTAAGAGTCATCAAAAAAGATGATAGAAGCCAGAGTCTAATAAGTGACAGTTCCAAAATTATCACAACTCAGTGGCCCCCGAGGTCTGTGCTCCCTGGTCTAGCCTAACACCTTCCCCACGGCTGAGGGCCAATCATTACTTACCACAAGATGGGACAGAACGGGGCACCCAGACCACGCCACTTGGAGATGTCTCTCCCAGCGGTGGCGATGGAGGAGCCACACCCCCTCGCGTAGACACACCACCGCCAGGAGCTCACATTTGCAACTGGCTTCCGGGGTGCGCAGCTGTAAGACGGGCCTACGGGACACAACGAAGCTCACTGGGCAAGACACCGTACTGAGTCCACGCCCTTGGGACTCTATCCAACCAGCTGGGCTCACTGGTCACAGGGAAACCTACCAGGAAATGGGGCAGAAAGGAAAAGAAAGGTGTCTAGAGGTGATTAGCACCGGCTTCCCATCTGAAAGGCTATCCTGACAACAGAGCAGAAAACACATGTCATGATCAAAAACACGAGCCAGAGAAAATGACTGGAGCAGGGGACACAGGGTGAAATGCTCTATTCTAACCAGGCTGGAAGGGTAGCTCAGCCAAGTCAGCCTTTGGAGGGAACATCACTCACTGACATGGATTTCGCTTTTTATTTTTGGAGAGGGAAGCCCACAGGCCCTTCGATTTTCTTAGTTATCAGCAAGCAGTCCCCTGATTTCCCGGGTTACTCCCTTTCTCGAGAGCTCCTTCCCCTCTACTGAATTACTAACATATTTTTATTTATTTATTTATTTTAATGTTTATTTATTTTTGAGAGAGAGAAAGACAGAGTGCTAGTGGGGGAGGGACAGAGAGAGGGAAACACAGAACCGGAAGCAAGCTCCAGGCTCTGAGCTGTCAGCACAGAGCTCAACGCGGGGTTCAAATCCACGAACCGTGAGATCATGACCTGAGCTGAAGGGGTCGCCTGACCAACTGAGCCACCCAGGTGCCCCACAGCATATCTTTAAAATACACAGGTTAAGGGCGCCTAGGTGGCTTAGTCGGTTAAGCGTCCGGCTCTCGGTTTTGGCTCAGATCATGGTCTTGTGGTTTGTGGGTTCAAGCCCCATGTCCAGCACTGCGCTGACAGTATGGAGTCGGCTTAGGATCTTTCTCTCTTCCTTTCTCTGCCCCTCTACTGCTCACTCACTCTTAAAATAAATAGACATTTTAAAAGATAAAATAAAATCATAAAATTAAATAGTAAATAAAATAAATTTCATAGGTACGGGCAGGAGGTGAAGGTGGTGGCAGTTCATGGCTTTTGGCTCAGCCTGCTTTCATACCCTGGGATCAGATTAAAGCCTTCAGGGGCACCTGGGTGGCTCACTTGGTTGAGCCTCTGGCTTTGGCTCAGGTCATGAACTCACAGTTCGTGGGTTCAAGCCCCACGTTGGACTCTGTGCTGACAGCTAGCTCAGAGCCTGGAGCCTGCTTCCGATTCTGTGTCTCCCTCTCTCTCTGACCCTCCCCTGCTCACACTGTCTCTCTCTGTCTCTCAAAAAATAAATAAAAAACATTAAAAAAAATTTTTTTTAATTAAAGCCTTTAGTCTGTCTCAGGGCCATGATCGTTTCACTGGGCTTATAGTCAAAGAAGAATGCACGATGCCCCCCAAAATAGTTGTCAGAGGAGAAATTTCCAGGTCATCCTAGATTTACATGAGTAATGTAAGAAAAGTACCTCTAATGGCATTGAGTAAGCAGTGAAACACAACTGGTGTTACTATTAAATTAAAGTATTTTCACCCATGATTTTAAACCTTATAGACACTGGGGCTATCCTTACGTGGCTACGACTTAAAGCCCCCCAGCTATTTTTCTTAGTAGTCTGACAAATAAACAGTCCATATCTGGGACAAAGACTTCTAATAGTTCTCTGATATCTACTCTCTATGCCTCCGCAGCAGAAGGACCCTGACTTGCAGTGGATTCGTGGGTACTGAGTATAAAGACCACATTTATTTCCTTGCCTTCTTTGCAGGCAGATATGGTCCTGTGTCTAGATCCTAGCCCTAGAATATAAACAAAAATGTCAGGAGCAATTTCTGGGAAGAGTCCGATTAAGAGTGGAGGCACACTCTCTGTGCCCCTCCGCCTGCTTGCTGCTGGACCAAGAGCATAAATGCCTGGGCTCCTCTTAGACCACTTGCTGAGGGTGACAGAGCCACTCACTTGCGTCCCTGACACTGTGGACCACACACAACCGCCCCTGGACTGCCTGCCTCAGCCCATCTCACTTACAGGACAGAGAAATAAACTCCAATCCTGCTTGAAACACTCTAACTTGGGAATATGTATCCTGATCCTAATTGACCTAGAAATTGGCACCTGAGTACGGTGAATTCCAGGGCTTAGATTTATGCACATCCCCCCCAAAAAAGGCCTAAACCTGCAGCCTAATGTGGAAGACCGAGGCAGGGAGCAGCTGGAGAGAATATGGGTCTCGTGCTCATAACTGGAGACCACTATCGGTGCACAGCGGCGACGCATTCAACAGAGGGGCGTCCGATTTCAGCTCAGGTCATGATCTCATGGTTCATGGGTTCAAGCCCCATGTCAGGCTCTGCGCTGACAGTGCAGAGCCTGCTTGGGCTTCTCTCTCTCTCCCTCTCTCTCTCTGCTCCTCCCCTTCTTTCTCTCTCTCTCTCTCTCTCTCTCAAAATAAATAAACTTAAAAAAAAATGCAATAGGGGCCTGGCTTTCTGCAGCTTGGGAGGAAGACCATGCACCTGTTAGAAGCTATAATTATAATAAAGAATTCTGAAGACTCACAATGTCAGTGTTTGTCAGTCCTTCTTGACGCTGTCAGCAAAGTTCACTGAAAGAGAAATCACCTCCACTAGAGCTAACTGATCTCAAAGGACGGAAAAGAAAACAGATCTGGTAAGAGGGGCTCTCAGCTGGTGGTCAGCAATCTACAATGGAGCCTGTGGGGCGGCCTGCCAGCCCCAGGGGGGGCTAAGATAGACACTTCCTCAAAGACAGCCTGGAGCCTTGTGCCAAAGATGTCATCGAGGGCCTAGCCTTTCTTTCCCCCAAGCCACCCTTCCATTCAGTCAAGGGAGCCGCCATCTAACTGGGAGAGGGGGATGGGCAGAGTACCATGGCCTTTGAAAGACCAGAGTTTTTAGACTGAAACACTCTGTCCTGATAAGATCTTGGATGGTTAGTCCCATGGAACCATCAGAGGCCTACTAAAGTCTTTAGAAACTTCTATCTCCATGGAAACCATAAGGCCGGCCTAGAAAAGGCTGTGATTGTTCACCCTCAAAACAATACCCAGATCACAAACCCTCAGAGCCAGTGGATGCCAGGTGCCCATCCCCTCTGATGCATGACTCAGAGGTGGTACAGTTAAGACGTCCCCGAAGGGCAAAGCCATGACCCCATGAACACCAGGCAAGAGAGACCTTCCTGGAGAACAGAACCAGGGCTGCCAGACACACGGCCAGGAAACCTACCTACCGCCAGCTCAGGGGGTCTTCCCTCTCCCTGCCCAGGGTACTCACGATCCCCACTTCCCCCACGGCAGCCCAGTGCACAGGGGTGCTGGGGACAGAGAACACGTCTGTGTTCGTGGTTTGTTTTGGTTTTTTAGTTTTTTTTTTTTGAGAGAGAGAGAGAGAGAGAGAGTGGAGGTGGGGGTATGGGCGGGTGTAACAGTGGCAGGGCAGAGAGACAGAGAGGGAGAGAGGGAATCCCAAGCAGGCTCCACACTCAATTCGGGGCTGGAACTCACAAAACTGTGAGATTATGACCTGGGCTAAAACCAAGAGTTGGAAGCTTAATCAGCTGAGCCACCCAGGTGTCCTTGAGGACACGTCTGTTTAACCAGCAGACTGCCAGACCTCAGTGAGCCACGTCCAGCCCTGGAAGAGAAGATTCCGTCCCCAGAGATCCGCAATCTGCTCCAGAGGAAGTAAACAAGTAGACGGGCCGGGCTAGCTTCCTGGAGGAGGGGGCGAGGGTTTTGGAAACGGGGAAAAAAGATGCAACATAGCTATTTGGGACTGTGGCAGAAATTACTGGCTGCTTCCCACTGGGTACTTCCCCCTCTTTTCTTGGAAAAAGAGCTCCCAATTTTTAGCTGCTGTAAGTCCCAGTGGGTGGCAGAGGGGGGCACAGAAACCTTATAATAAAGATCTATTGTCTAATTTACATTTTACTTCTATTCCAGACTATTAGGAAAGACCCACAGAAGTAACAGATGTAAAGAGAGAAACACACATGGAGTTCAAATCCAGACCACAGTTCTGAAAAGTCTTCTTGCCCTGGACTTACTGATGTGGTCGGTCCACAGGAACAATTCACAAACAGTAACTTGTGACATGTAGCTTCCTACACGCTGGTGTGATACTAGATATTAGAGTTTGACTCTGATGACCCTACGCACTAAAAGATGACGCATGAAATTGATGGCTATACGTAACGTACACAGAAGCCGTGTCTGGAAGATAAAAGCTTTCAATAGATGTTGGCGGGTGTTACTGTTATTACCACAACCAGAGGCTGTGCTTTCGTGAGCACAGCCCATGTGGGATCAAATAGAATATTAGCTACAGAAATGGCCTTGGTCTTACTCTTAGAGAGTGATGAGCCATATATTTCATGTATCCGTCACATGGTCCCTTTGTGCACAACCGTGAGTTTTGGGGCATCAAGGTGACCACTTCAAGGTCCTCCTCCTAAAAAATGCAACAGCCCATCCACCCCACCCCCAGGAACTTCTCCCCAGGCTTTTGCTGACTCACGAAGCTGCAGTGAGTAACTTTATCTCCTAGCGTTAGGAAGGAACCCACACGAGCAGTGGAAGAAGACATCTGTAAGTTACAGTGAGCAGCCACTACTTATTTATTCAATATCTGCTCTGTGCCAGGCAGAGGGATTAATCATTAATCATCAAAGCCCATTTCATTCTCTGTGCTCTACAGAGACCGGACAAGAAGAGAAACAAAGAAGCCTCCCGAATGCCCTTGGAAAAGCCAAAATATTTTTTCTCTTTTGTAAAAATAAAAACTTTTTATCCTACAGAAGGTTCTGACTACCACCGTCAAGTTCACCTACACATTTTTACAGACCCGAGTTGCTTAAGACAGAATTAAAAACAAACAGAAGTTCATGTCAAAAAGGAACTTACCCATATCCAAGAGCACTAAATCAGTGTATTTACACGGCATTCCCCGTCCTAAAACACGTGCTCACAAGCGTGTAAGGAAACCCAGCCATCCGATTTCACGGGAGACTCAGTCCATAGGGCTCACGGCCCTCTCAGTAATGCACTGCCCACTACGCAAGCTCAGAGGCCATGACCCCACTGGTTCAAGGTCATCCCAACATAAAATATTCTTCGCTGACTGTCCATCAAAAATGGACAAGACGCACCAATGTTTTTCTATTTAAATTTCATCTCCCCAAATGGTTAAATGCCATGTCTGATTTTTTTATGTGGAAAATGTAATGATAATAGGTCACCTTTTCAATATAAATTGGGTTCTCTTGAGTAAGAAAGGATTATCACAGAGTTAATGCGAGCAAGTAATGACTGTTCCATAGACAAACACAGGCTTTTCCCAGCTCATCTGAAAATAGGGCACTGGTAAGGAGGGCAAGGAGGGGGAGGAGGAGCAGGTGGGAGAGGGTGGGAACACTGAAAAACAGAAGTACCTGTGACAACACAAGAACCGTTCACGACCGTGGCTCAGTGCCATTCCTACCACACCCGCCTCACTCTTCCAATTCTGCTACACCACTGCTTTCTCCACATACTACCCCCAATAAAACCTCCAGGGCCATGAGAACGGAGCAGGGGTGAGTAGGACAGGCAAGAAAATACTATAGTTATCGCATCATTTCAACATATCATATCAACATACCATCGAACTCCAGAAATTATTAAGAAAGCCCCAAATACTTCCCCACGTTGAATTATGCATCCACTTGTGCAGTCCGATGAGAGAAAACGCCTAGAAACTGTGAATCGAGTGGTTCTTTCGGAGTCTTAACATTCCTGGAATTTCAGTACCGCGTCGAGGAAAGATGCCTTTCTTATTCGCTCCCTCTCTAAGCCTACTTTTTAAACTATCTCAATAGAAGAGTATTGATTAATACTAACTTAAGAGTTAAGAAAGATCTTCTCATCTCTTGCCATTTTTTAACCTTTAACCAACGTCCACGGAACATGAGCCAAGGGGAGCAAATACAGAGAGAGGCAAACCGAAAAACAGACACTTAACTGCGGAAAGCACACGATGGTCACCGGACGGGGGTGGGGGTGGGGGGTGTCGTGAGAAGCACAGGGTGTGGTACGGAAGTGAGGAATCACTATATTGTACACCTGAAACTAACATTTCACTGTAAGTTAACTGGAATTTAAATTTAAAAAAAATTTTTAAGTCCATAAAACAGAAGAAATAAGAAGGAAAACTCCGTAAGAATAAATCTTGAACATCGGAACGGGATGACAGAGAGCCTCCACAGTGTGCTGGGTAGGAACACAGCAAAACAGGTTTCTAAAAGTACAGACTCCACTTCGTTTCCATCTAACGCAGCACACGTGTCCTTTGGATTTCCTATTCGAGCATTCCCGCAAACATTTTCAACTAAATGTTTAACACTGGTTATAACAATACAAAACTCAAATGATGGCCTCAGTTATTAATGCCACCCGTTAAAGATATTTCTCCATCAAGTTCTCCGGCCAAGGATCGTCTGAAAAGCCCGACACTAAAGGAAGTATGTCACAATGCACAACATTTCCCTGCTTTAAAACACGAATCTGTGATCAAGGAAATCATTATTTCATTCCTCTCCCTCTGCTTTGCCTCGGACAGGACAGGGGCTTTCCCAACCTTGCTAATGGGCCTGTCGAGAGCTCTCCTTCGACATCCCTCCCCCTTCTCCCCCAGCACTGGTTAGACAGAATGGTCAGTGCAACTGGACGACTCAGCAGGTGTACAAGTCCGGCCAGAACTCACCCGTCCAGAAGGTTCATCGTGGTGGGCGTCACTTCGGCAAACAGGACGACTTTTCCAAGTCGCTGGGTCTGCAGATTTTGTTGGTAGGTCTCTAAGTTAAAATGCTCTGAGAAGAAGGACTCCACGTCGGTCACCACAGGGAGAGCAGAGGGGGTGATTTCCACGTCGGACGTGTAGGAGGAAAGAAACTTCAGGGAGAGCTTGCTGGACCTGATTACTCCTTCAGGACCTGCGTGTCTCCCCAGCCACTGCATCAGAGGGTCCCAGATCTCCTGTGTTACAGGGAAAGAAACGAAAAGGTCGTAATTTGGCATTACATTAGGTGAGGGTAGCCTTTCCTTAAAATGTCACTTGGTAATAGAAGTACTTCCTACTTCGTGACCAGTAAGAGCTAAAGGCACATGTTCCAGACCCCTGCACTATCATACAATGGCCAATAAGTATATGAAGTGTGCTTACGCCATAAAAATACAGTTGACTCTTGAACAATGTGGGTTATGAATCGCATGGGTCCCACTCACATGCAGGCTTTTTTCGATAAATACAATACAGTTCTGGGGTGCCTGGCTGACTCCGTCGGAAGAGCGTGTGACTCCATCTCAGGGTCGTGAATTCCAGCCCCACGGTGGGGGCAGAAATTATGTAAATAAATAAAACTTTTAAAAAATAATATAGTACAGTGCTATAAATGTATTTTCCCTTCCTTATGATTTCCTTAATACCTTTCCTTTTCCCTAGCTTGTTCTATTGTAAGGATACTGTATCTGATACATGTAGCATATATTCTCTTGTAAGGATCTTATAAGGATATTGTAAGGAGATTCTATTGTAAGGATACTGTATATAACTTAGAGCATGCAAAACACATGCTGGTCGACTGTTTAGGGACCAGTAAGCCGTCCAGTCAACAGTAGGCTATAGTAGTTAACTTCTGGGGGAGCCAAAAGTTATATGCTGTGGATTTTCAACACACTGTGGGGGCAGGTGGCGCCCCTAATCCCCACATTGTTCAAGGGTAAACTCAACACTGTTTAGAAGCTAGGACCCAAAGAAATAAATAGAGCTCATTATTAAACTTTCTACATTATATCCTAAATCCTTAAAAGTCTTCTCTAGCTCTAGAATTCATTAGTAATCCTCTAGGCCACACATTCTGCAGAAAATTTACAGCTTTATACTTGCGCCCTCAAGGAAAATCATTGTCTGAGCTGGAGAAATACTTTAAAAAGCCAGGTGAGAGCAGTCACGGAAGACAAAGCACAAAGACAGCAGCTTCCACTCCCCACTTTTAGAGGATCTTCACCTCTTCTCCCAGACAAGCTGACCACCACCGGCCGCTGACAGGTCGCCAGCGGGGGGGACATGACTCGCACATGAGAAAATAATGGGAAGCCCAACAGCGGCTTTTCCCAAGTGTAGGTCTGGGGGAAAGGGAGGTAGTGCCTACCAGCAACCCAGCCTAACCCAGAACGAAGCTCTCTATTCTACCCCTGAAACGAGAAGGGGTCCTAGAGCCTGCTAGAGGCTGCAGCTTCCTCTGGGGCACTGGAGGACCCAGAGGCCTCCCTCCACGGTGGGGCACCAGGGAGCGACGGCGCCAAGGGAGTCACTGCCCCAAGAGGCCAACACCAAATGTATTCAAGTCAATCACAGTAAACACAGATCTAGGCTCTCGGGCCACCTTCATGCAAAAGCGAGGCTTTTCAAAAGAGGAAAGGTGACCTCTCTGTTAACACAAGGGTATGTCCCAGAGCTGCACGTGGCCACAGAGAAGCAGCAGCTTCAAAGATGAGATTTTATTCAACTCAGTTCAATTAACGGACCATTAAAACTCACTTCGGCTTACAAAAAAATACAGAGGATAGAGGAACAAGTTCAATAACTTCGGAAGGGAGGAATCTGAAGAAATCCAGATGGTGAGACATTTCACAAAACAAGAATCTGCAAGTCAGTGTCACAGGGGACAAAAAGGCAAGAGAGGGGGTGAGAGAGGAGGGGGAGACCCCGTCTGGAGGAGGAGAGACATAGAAGATATGATCAAATACAGCAGCCGCCTGCAAGGGGCCCACAGGAGGGGACCAAGGTGGGACCAGGCACGAGCTATCCGAGCGTAACCTTGGAGCTGACAGCCCACAGAAGGGCTAGAGGAGTAAGGGTGGGGTCAGGGGTTGAGACCAGCCCTTGTGTGAACCCTTGACCCCAGCCTGCTCACCCTGGAGGAGCCCTGAGCAGGACCCCTGGCTGCATCAGACTACGCAAGGTCTGGGCACCCCACAACATCTCCCAGACGATGGCCTCATCACAGAACCACACCTACCTCACTGCTGACACACTTGTCTTGGACCCACAGGCTGGAAGTTTTACCCGGGGAAGTGACAGCCTCATCAAGGGGAAGAAATGAGCCCAGAGACCAGGAACGCCACCCCCAGAGAAGTGGACCTGTGTCCTCCCAAGCCAGCTTGGGGTCCAGCACACCCCCCCTCCCACCTCCAGGGTCATGAGAGGGTCCCTTCTGTGTCTGTGGTCCCAACCCTTCTTGGATGAACAATTTGGGAAACTCCAGACCACGAAGGCTAATCTGAAGCCAGGGGACAGGCTGAGAGCAATGAGGGAGTGACTGTGGATGCACAGTGGCTGCACTGGCCCCCTGGCACTGCCGTTACAAAGAGTCACAAGTCCGGGGTTAAGACAGCAGGAATGTATGCTCTCAGAGTGCTGGAGGCTGGAAGTTCAAAATCAAGGGCTCGGCAGGGCCACACTCCCTCCAAAAGCTCTAGGGGAGAATCTGTTCTAGGCTTCCCTCCCAGCTACTGGTGCTGCTGGCAGTCCTTGGCTCCCTTCCATGTGTCCATCTCTCTTATCATCTTACAAGGACACCAGCCATACTGCATTAGGGCCAGCCCTAGGGACCTCATCTTAACCGCAAAGACCTTATTTCCAAATAGGGTCCCATTCACAGGTTCTCGAGATTAGGACTTCAGTGTACATTGGGGGGGGGGGGACAAAATTCAACCCACAACAGGTGTCAGTGCTTAGGTATCAAGGACAGGAAAAGGCAAAGGAAAATCAGGTGTGCATGTGCGTGTGTGGGGTGGAGGGGGCGTGCCCTGTGGATTCCGGGGCCCGGTTTCACAGGTGGCAAGAGGGAGGAAGACGATGGTAAGTCAGTAAGAAGAGGGCTGAGCCTTTAACCACTGGACGCCTCACGACAGAGCCCACCGGGTACAGGCAATGCCTGATGTTAATAAAGGAAGGAAAGAAGGGCCTCCGGGTGGCTCAGTCAGTTGAGCAACTGACTTCAGCTCAGGTCATGATCCCATAGTTCATGAGTTTGAGCCCTGCATTGGGCTCTCGGCTGTCAGCACAGAGCCCACTTTGGATCCTCTGTTTCCCCCCTCTCTCTGCGCCTCCCCCACACATGTTCTCTCTCTCCAAAATAAATAAACATTAATAATAATAATAATAAGGGAAGGAAAGAAACTGCAGACTCCAGAAGTAACAGCATGACTTTTTTAGTAGTGATGCGAATGGTCCTTTCCAGAAAGGGAACAGGTGAGCAGGTGAGGGCTAGACCCTAAAGCTCAAGCAGAGAGGTCAGCCTCGGAGGCAGAGCCTTCCCCCTCAGGGATGGACAGGGCTCACAGCCCCAGTGGAGACACCCAGCCAGCTTCCCCACTGGGTCACAGCCCTTCCTCACCCCTGCCGGCCACACAGCCATCCAGGACAGCCCTGGGAACATGTCTACCCTAGCAGCACTCTGCTCCCGGCTGCAGGCAGGCAGGTAAGGATCCTCCTGGGTTGAAGGCCGTTGCCATCATCTTCAGATTCCTTCTGTTTTTCTCAAAAATAAAAATCAAGAGCATCAGCTAAGAGGGAAAAGGAAGAAGGAGGCTTGAGAAGGCAGAGTGAGAAAATGTTGGAAGCAGAGAAAATATAATAAGCGACTGGAAGTGTTCAGGGTCCAGTCCCAGGCAGTGTTTCTGAATTTAAGGGGAGCTGTTGGCACAATTTTGTGCTTTTTTGTGCTTTTATCCAGCCCTGCTGAGCTACAGAGCTCTGTGAGGTACAGAGAAGGCTGAGGGGGTAGGTTACCGACCTGCTGCCCAGGAGGCCCTGATGGATATATAAATAACAGGATAATCCTGGCCTGTGAGCTCACAACGCAGTGGGAAGAACAGCAAGAGGAGCACAGAACCAGAGGGAAAAGCAAAGTGCCCCGGAGGAATGCAAAATAGGAAGTGACTCGGTTTGAACAAAGCACCAGAAGAGTTGTCGGAAGAGGGCAAGCTGGTGTGAGTTACCCGAAGCTACAGCCCTAACCTTCCACCTTTGCACAAAGAACCAAGATAAACTTTATACATAGTATTCCCTGTTCACTGTTATTTCTTTGATATAAATTCTACTGGAGGAAGAAGGCAGAACGAATGAACAGAAAACATACAAAAGTAACCCAGTTACAGACTGAACATCTGCGTCCCCCCAGAATTTATGTTGAAATTGAAATCCCCAAGGTGATGGCATCAGGTGGTGGGGCCTTTGGGAGGTGATTAGGTAGTGAGGGAGGAGTCCTCCTGAATGGTTTCCGGCTCTTAGAGCTCAGTCAGTTAAGCATTTGACTTGGCTCAGAGCATGATCTCATGGTTTGTGAGTTCAAGCTCTGCATCAGGCTCTGCTCAGATAGTGCCTGGGATTCTCTCTCTCCCCCTCTCTCTGCCCTTCCCCAACTTGCACGTGTACACATGAGCACACTCTCTCTGTCTCTCTCTCAAAAATAAATTTAAAAACTTAAAAAACTGTATATAAAAGCAACCGCAGAGAGATCGCTCACCCACTCCACCAAGCATGGACACGGCAAAAAGACAGCTCTCTGCACCCCAACAGAAGGTTCTCACCAGAACCAACCATGCTGTCACCTTGAGCTCAGACATGGAGACTCCTGAAGTGTCAGAAATAAATGTCTGTTGTTTATAAACCTGGTCTATGCACTTCTGTTTTTGCAGCCTGAACTGAGATCGCTCCAAACCTCAAATCTGGTCAGTTATAACAAACACCTTCAGCTCTGGCGAATGCCATTAAGGTATAAAGTGAACAGATCTGAATTGCCATCACCACCTTCCCCAGGTCACCTAGATGTCACAAGTGTACCACAAAGGCTGAAGACACATATGGGTGAATAGGTTAAATCACAAAAATCAAGGGAAAATAATCTGGAAAACCAGTATTTAACTAACTGCAGTTTTCATTAGTTCAAGCAGAGGATCCAGTGGTCACCCAGCAGCCGTAGGCAATGTGGAGCTCCATTCAAAATCGATGAACCCAAAAGGAAACAGTTGGCACCAGGTAACAGAACGGGAACGAAGCAGGGAATCTTCTCTGGAGCGAGTCATTCAACTGGCCACCTACACATGGGATTCATCTAAGAAATACATACGGAGCAGCACTATTTCTCAAAAATAGTACCACAGAATAAAGCGAGGAGGAAAGGGGTACCTGGGTGGCTCGGGTCAAGGTCTCATCGCCCATAAAATCAAGCCCCACATTGGGCTAACGGCTGTCGGTGCAGTGCCCCCTTCGGATCCTCGGTCCCCTTCTCTCTGTGCCCCTCTCCCATTCATTCTCATGCATGCATGCGCTCTCTCCATCTCTATCTCTCAAAAATAAATTAAACATTAAAAAAATATATATGCAGCACCTACTTTTTTTAATGTTTATTTTTATTTTTGAGAGAGAGACTGAGCGCAGGTGCAGCAGGGGCAGAGAGAGAGACACAGAATCCAAAGCAGGCTCCACACTCTGAGCTGTCAGCACAGAGCCTGACACAGGGCTCAAACTCACGAACCATGAGATCATGACCAGGGCTGAAGTCGGGATGCTTAACCAACTGAGCCACCCAGACGCCCCCAAGCACCCACTATTTCTCAAAAATAGTACCACAGAATAAAGAGAGGAGGAAAGACGGGTATGCATACACACAACTACAACCTAGTATGACAAGGATTAAAAAATCCATTCAAACTATTCAAATATAAACAACCTTTGAAAAGTGGGTCATCATGGCCCACTAAGATTAACCACTTACTCTTATTTGCATACAAGTTGGGAGCCAGATTCTCAAGGAATTACATTATCACTGTTATGTCTGCTAATTACTAAGTGATATTCCAAATTATTTGTTTCTGAAAGCAATGCTTAAGAGATGTACAAACATGCAAAATAAAATTGATGCAAGCAAGGAACATGGATTTTTGTTCTTATGCCTTTTTCTTGTAATCTTTCAGGACTTTCTCGGAGCCAAATATATTACTCAAAACAAAGATAATCTAAAAGATATAAAATGAGACCGAACATTTTAAGATAACTGTATACTACCTATAATTCTCCAAAATATTTATATTCATGATAGTCATATGCTACTGTATCCCATCAAGTAAAACTGAGTACACACAGGAAGCACTTAGGCTCCTCCCCCCACCATCCCAGGACAGGGGAATAAAATTCTGATTACAAGACATGTCAAAATTACTACCTGTTGGATGCAAATCTGCCTGATACGTCATCTCAGATGCACTCAAGTTACAATGACTTAAGAGCTGTAGAAGTAGCTGCTAACACATGTAGGAAAAAAGAATTAATCCATGATTCTTGGCTTCAGTTTACTAATGACCAGTAAGGCAGTGGGGAAGTGCCACCCCCAAATCTACTTAACTTTTTTAGTTCAATTACCGGAGTGTAGCTAAATGTCACTTCTTCAGGGAAGTCTTTTCTGACCCACAGATCCTCCCAATCTAGGCTAGAACTCTTATTCATAAACAGGGACTTTACAGTACTTATCAAGGTGTAATTCCATAATTTATATAACCATTTATTCAATGGCCCACTGTCTTGACAGAATGTAAGCTCCATAAAGACATTCTATGCACATTTCAGTCTTTCCAACTGTATCCATGGCAGCCAGGACCAGATCTGGGAAACAGTCCGTGTTTAATAAGCATTCACCATATAAATGCACATTAAAGTCCTTACCAAAACTCTGCAAGTTACAGATAGATATAGAAAATAGATACAGATACAAATATAAATATAAATATATAGGAACTGATGTGTAGATATAGATACATGTAAACATACATAGATATAGAGATATAGACATAGATACGTATTCCAAGACGTAAAGTCCGCAAAAGGCACTGATAAGAGATTCTTGATATGGATACATAAGCCTCAAAAACAAATCTGAAATCTTTGAAAGTCAAGTCAGTCCTATTGAAGAAAAAACTGCTATCAAATTTCACCAATGAAATTCACAAAAACCTTCTAATATTATTTTTTTTACATTTGAACCACAAGAATTTAGTATTTACCCTTCCCAAGATTTCAAGCCAAATGAATACAATTCAGGTGAAACCAAAAACTGAATGTTTCAGAGTCACATACATGCTGGCTCTTTGAATTAGCCACAGCAACGGGGAAACACTACCCATTCTCAAGGAAGGCGAATATAGCTTTGCTTCTTCTTGGGACATGCTGCACACAACATGAAAACCCCAAGGAAACTACAAAAAAAAAAAAAGTACTGAACTAGTAAACGAGTTTGGCAAGGTTGCAAAAGACAAGGTCAATACACAAAAAATGGGTGTATTCCTACACATTAGCAATTAGTACTGAGGGTATGAATTTTTTTTCAAACACCATTTTCAATGGTGTCAATAGATCTGAAACATTTTTCGATACATTAGACAAAATATGTTGTCAGAACTATATACTGAAAACTATAAAACACTACTTCATTAAAATTTTTTAAAGCCTTGAATAATTAAAAAGATATACAATGTTCATGGATCAGAAGACACAATACTGTTGAGATGTCAATTCTTCTCCAAATTGATCTATGGGTTCAATGCAATCCCATTAAAATCCCAGGCTTTTTTTGTAGAAATTAATAAGCTGATTCTAAAACCTGCACAGAAATGGCAAAGACCTAGAATGACCAAAACAATTTGGGGAAAAAAAGAGTTCGAAGTCTTACATTATATGATTTCAAGACTTATTCTAAAACTGTAGCAATCAAAACAATATGGTATTAGCATACAGATACAGATAACTGAAACAGAATAGAGGTCAGAGGGCCACACATACATATTCAATAGATTTTTGACAAAAGCACCAAGGTAATTCACTTGAAAAAGGATCATCTTTCAATACATGACACTGAAAAAACTGAACATCCATATGCAAAACAAATGAAATAACCTGATCCTTACACCTTCCAGGAATACAAAACTTGAAATGAATTGCTGATCCAAATGTGAAACTTCAAAAATAAATGGAAAAATTTCTGACCTTGGGAAAGGTAAAGCCTTTCTCAGATAAATCAAAAGCATGAACCATGAAAGAAGAAAATAATAAACTTCATTAAAATTAAGAACTGCTGCTCATCAGGAGATAACATTAAGAAAAATGAAAAGACTGAGAGAAATTCTTTTCAATACATATATCTGACAAAAGATTTGAATCCATAAATAAGAATTCTTAAATCAGAATTATAAGGAAAAAAAAGAAACAGGGGCACCTGAGTGGCTCAGTCAGTTAAGCGTCCGACTTCGGCTCACGTCACAAACTCATGGTTGGTGGGTTCGAGCCCCGCATCGGGCTCTGTGCTGACAGCTCAGACCCTGGAGCCTGTTTCGGATTCTGTGTCTCCCTCTCTCTCTGCCCCTCCCCCGCTCATGCTTTGTCTCACTCTAGCTCTCAAAAATTAAATAAATAAATAAATGTAAAAGAAAAAAGAAAAAAATTTCAACATATGACATCAACAAAAAGATTTGAACAACACTGCTCAAAAGAAAACTCTAGCTGACCAATAAGTACATGAAAAACTGCTTACTATCAGTTGTCACCAGTGAAATGCAAATTAAAATCACAATGAACTACCACTACACACCCACTAGAATGGTTAAATTTTAAATTCTGTCAATATCTAGTTTTGGCAAAGCAGTGAAATAACTGGAACTCTCAGAGACTGCTTATGCAAATATAAAATGGTACAATGATTCTGGAAAACAATTTGGCAGTTTATTTTCAAATTAAAACATACACTTGCCATATGACTCAGAAATTCTATTCCTAAGTATTTACCCAATAGAAATAAAAACACATGTCCACAAAAACACTTGTACATGAACAGCCAATAGCCAAAAATTACAGACAACCCAAATGTCTACTAAGGTGAATGAAGTTATGGCTTATCCACACAATGGAACACTACTTGGCAATTAAAAGGAACGAACTACTTACATATGCAATAACATGGATGAATCTCAAAACCACAATGCTGAGGGTTTTTTTCAAGCTCTTATTTAAATTCTAGTTAGTTAACATATATGGTAAAATTGGTTTCAGGTATAGAATTTAGTGATTCATCACTTACATATAACACCAGAGCCCATTACAAGAAGGTCCCTCCTTAATGCCCTTCACCCATCTAGCCCATCCCCCACTCATCTCCCTCCAGCAACCCTCAGTTTGTTTTCTATCATTAACAGTCTCCTGTGGTTTGTTTCCCTCTCTCTTGTTCCTTCCTTCCCATATGTTCATCTGTATTGTTTCTTAAATTCCGCATGAGTGAAATCATGGGATATTTGTCTTTTTCTGACTGACTTATTTCACTTAGCATAATACACTCTAGTTCTACCCATGTCATTGCAAATCATGAGATTGCATTCTTTTTGATGGTTGAGTAATAGTCCATTGCTTATGTGTGTGTTTGTGTGTGCGCACACACATATATGTATACCACATGTACACACACACACACACACATATAAACATATACACGTACACACACCACATACATACACACACACACCACACCTTCATTATCCATTTGTTAGCTGATGGGGACATCTGGGCTCTTTGCATAGTCTGGCTATGGTTGATAATGCTGCTATAAACATCAGGGTGATATGTTCACCTTTGACCCTGTATTCTTGTATCCTTTGGGTAAATACCTAGTAGTGCAATTGCTGGATCATCAGGTAGTTCTATTCTTAACTTTTTGAGGAATCTCCATACTGTTTTCCTGAGTGGCTGCCCCGTTTGCATTCCCACCAGTAGTGAAGATGGTTCCCCTTTCTCCACATCCTCACCAACCTCCGGTGGTTCTGTGTTGTTCACTTTAGCCACTCTGATAGTCACTGTAGTGACTTGTATTTCCCTGATGACGAGTGATCTTGAGCATTTTTTCATGCATCTGTTAACCATATGTATATCTTCTTTGGAAAAAATGTCTGTTCATGGCTTTTGCCCATTTCTTAACTAGATTATTTGGGTTTTGGGTGTTGAATTTGATTAAGTTCTTCAGAGATTTTGAGTACTAACCCTTTATCAGATATGTCATTTGCAAATATCTTCTCCCATTCCACAGGCTGCCTTTTAGTTTTGTTCCTTGTTTCCCACGCTGTGCAGTAGCTTCCTATCTTGATGAAGTCCCAATAGTTCATTTTTGCTTGTTTCCCTTGCCTCTAGAGACATGCCTATTAAGAAGTTACTACAGCTGAGCTCAGAGGTTACTGCCTGTGTTCTCCTCTAGGATTTGGATGGTTTAATATCTCACAGGTCTTTCATCCACTGTGTGTATGGTGTAAGAAAGTGATCCAGTTTCACACTTCTGCATGTCGCTGTCCAGTTCTCCCAACACCATTTGTTGAAGAGACTGTCATTTTTCCATTGGATAGTCTTTCCTGCTTTGTTGAAGATTAGGGCACCACATAGTTGTGGGTCCATTTCTGGATTCTCTATTCTGTTCCATTGATCTATGCGTCTGTTTTTGTGCCAATACCATACTCCCTTGATGACTATAGCTTCGTAATATAGCTTGAAGTCCAGAATCATGATGCCTCCAGCTCTGCTTTGCTTTTTCAGATTGCTTTGGCTATTCAGGGTCTTTCATGGTTCCATACAAATTTTAGGATTGTTTGTTCGAGCTCTGCAAAAAATGCTGGTGGTATTTTGATAATAATCACATTAAATGTGTAGGTTGCTTTGGGTAGTTTGGGTAGTATATAGATATTTTAATAATGTTTGTTCTTCCAATCCATGAGCACGGAATGCTTTTCCATTTCTTTGTGTCATCTTCAGTTTCTTTTGTAAGTGTTCTATAGTTCTCAGAGTACAGATCTTTCCCTGCTTTGGTTAGGCTTATTCCTAGGTATCCTATTGTTTTTGTTGCAATTGCAAATAGGATCAATTCTTTGATTTCTCTTTCTACTGCTTCACTGTCATTGTAGAAAAATGCAACAGATTTCTGTGTATTGATTTTATAACCCGCAACTTTGCTGAATTCATGTATTAGTTCCAGAAATTTTTTGGTGGAGTCGTTGGGTTTTCTACATAGAATATCATGTCATCTATAAGCAGTGAAAGCCTGACTTCTTCCTTCCCGATTTTGATGCCTTTTCTTTCTGTTGTCTGATTGCGGAGACTAGGACTTCCAGTACTATGTTAAATAACAATGACGAGAGTGGACGTCCCTGACTTGTTTCTGTCATACAGAAAAAGCTCTCAGTTCCTCCCCAGTGAGGATGATATCAGCTGTGAATCTCTCATTTATGGCCTTTACGATGTCCCAGCTATACCTACTTTGTTGAGGGTTTTTATCAAGAACGGATGCTGTATTTTGTCAAATCATAATTCTGGTTTTTAAAAAAGAAAAGACAGGGAAGAGTGTGTACCGCATGATTCTATTCAGGTCAAATTTCAAAAAAGACCAATCCAACCTACAGTGATAGAAAGCAGATCTGTGATTGCTGACGCTGGGTACGGGAGTGCCGAGTGGATGAGGGCTGACTGAGGAAGAGAACAGGGTATCCTGTAGGATACTGGAATGTTCTATATCTTGACTGTAATGGTGGTGACTTGGGCATATATGTGTGTCATACTCTACACTGAAACGAGTGCATCTTCTTAAATCTAAATCATTCCTAAAGTTCATTTTTTTGTGAAAAACGCAAATAGTAACAGGTTCATTCAACACTAGAGAATAACTACAGTCCATAAGACTCTATATTACTCACTAATGTCCAAAAAACACCAGTATCCCAACTTCTGGAGAAATGGATGCTTACCTTTATATTCAGTGAAAATACACAGGAGTGGCTGTTTTATGGTTAGTTACCATATTGTAATGTCTGCTACAGGAAGTGCGACTAAGATCAGAGGCACACAGTATCCTGCATCACGTCATGGAGAGCCACTTCACCCCATCACTCATCTTATCTGCCACATTTCCCCATCTAACAGGACCCACCAGGTGAAATACAGCCACACCGCTAACTGTATTTCTAACTGTAACTCTAATTTAATGGATTTACTAAAATATTTATTGTCATCTGTGTTTTGGTGCTCCTTTTCCCAAGAAATGCCAAATAACTGATCATAACCTATAAAGGTCTCTGATCTCAGAGAACATTTGCCTCATTGTAAATAATCGAATTAGTTGTGCTTCAGTCATAACACTGTCAGTTGCTAGGCAACCAGAAGTGGGCAAATCAGAAAATGAATCCACAAAGACACGGGCTATAAGCTCTTTTTATGGGCGTCTCATTCCCAGTTAAATACTCTCAAGGAAACAGGAGCAGATACTCTTCTAACTCCCATGGAATTTATATGGAGCAACCCAATTCCTGTTAGTATTTTCCAAACAAAATATTCACAGCCAGTTCCACATGGACTTCACGCAGGTGAAGAAAGCACACGCCACAGCAGATCTTCATAATCAGAAGATGTCACTCCGACAAGAGCAGGACTGGTTTTGGTCCTGACCTCCGTTAAGGTAGGGACTGCTCATTTCGCAACTTCTGGGAGGACTTTTATTCTGCGCGCCAGTGCCAAGCAGGGCAGGATCTGAGATACGTGTTCTCCTCCTCGGCTGGTGGGCGCCCCACACGGACGCTTCCGTCCCGGCCCTGCTGACCCCACTGCAGTCTGGTCATCCCTCACCCGACTTGGGCAGGTTCCACTTTGGGCAGCACGGCATCCCAGCTGGTGTTCCCCAGACCTCCGCCTTCCTGTTTTCCCCAAACAGGCTCCGCCGCCAGTCCCAAGCACTGTTACCCCAGAATGAACGGACTGGACCTGGACGGGCTAATGGCCTGGATGGCACACCGCTGAAACCTCACCAACCCCACACACATCCAGGTCACCCACTGCCCAAAGTTACCCTACCCACAGGCCAAAATGACCCCAGAGGGGATGTATTTTATTTGGCCCACTCATTTTGAACTAGCTGCTAACACTTACGAATCAGGACATTTCACATCAAATACGCTGTTGCTCTGGAGTACACAGAAACTCTTTCCCACACGGCAGTGACTGGTCGGGGCCGAGCAGCACCACCCTTACCACATGGGGGCAAACTCTGCAGCTGGACTCCGGGTGCCACCTCTTCTGCCCCGTAGGCGTTTGGCTTTGAAACCGCTCATCTTGGTCCTGTATCCAGTCTGGCACCAAATGCCGCAAGAACACCCATGGGGCCCTCGATTGATGCTTCTTTCTAGTTAGTTCCATCCTTTCCCCCCCTTACTATTTATTTATTTATTTTGAGAGAGAGAGAGAGAGAGCGCAAGGGGGAAGGGCAGAGAAAGAGAGAGGAAGAGAGAATCCGAAGCAGGCTCTGTACTGTCAGCGCAGAGCCCAACACAGGGCTCAAACCCACAAACCGTGAGATCAGACCTGAGCTGAAATCAAGAGCCTGACACTCAACCAACTGAGCCAGCCAGGCGCCCCCAGTTGGGTCCATCTTAATTCCTCAGAATGGGTCTAGTGATACTGAGTCTCAAGACAGAAGGGGTCCAACTTGGCCGTTCCTCAAAAGTTAAACAGAGAATTAACATATGGTCCAGCAATCCCATCCCCAGACGGATACCCAAAAGAAGTGAGCGCAGGGATACAGAGAACATGAGCACCAATGTTCACAGCAACAATGTTCACAATAGCCAAGAGGTAGAAATAATCCAAGTGTCGACAGATGAATCAACAGATAAACAGACAAACAAAATGTGGTTTACACATTCAACTCTTAATCAAGATACTTAATCAAGAGTTAAGCATCCAACTCTTGATCTCATCTCAGGTCTCAGTCTCAGAGTCATGAATTCAAGTCCTGCACTGGGATCCACACTGGGCATGAAGCCTAGGAAGGAAGGAAGGAAGGAAGGAGGGGTCAAGGTTTTAACTATGAAATAGTGATAAAATAGATGTATGTGGCTTAGAGCAGGCATGGGTGGGAAGGAGTAGAATGTTTGGCAAAAGAAATTTAAATCCGAAAATTGGGTCTACCATTAATTAACTTTGTCTACTTAGGCAAGCCTAGATCAAGACAGTTTCTTTATATTTATTTTTTTTTTTTAGTTTATTTATTTTGAGAGAAACAGAAACAGTAAAAGTAGGGAAGGGACAGAGAGAGAGAGAGAGAGGGAGAAAGAGAATCCCAAGCAGGCTCTGTGCTGCCAGCATAGAACCTGATGTGGGGCTTGAACTCACAAAACTGTGAGATCATGACCTGAGCTGAAACCAAGAGTTAGATGTTCAACCAACTGAGCCACCCAGGTGCCCTTCTTTTTTTTTTTTCTTTTTTAAGTTGACTTATTTATCTTGAGAGAGACAGAGGAAGGGAGGGAGGGAAGGAAGAGAGCACACATGAGAGGGGCAGAGAGAGAGAGGCAAAGAGAGAATCCCAAGCAGACTCCATACTGTCAGCGCTGAGCCTGATGTGGGGCTCAAACCCACGAACTGTGAGATCATGACCTGAGCCAAAACCAAAAGTTGGCCGCTTAACCGACTGACTGAGGCACCCAAGTGTCCCCAGGGCATTTTCACAAAGAAAGGAACGTTTTATCACTTGAGTGAGTGAGCTCTCTTCTGTCTGCTTTCAGCCAGAGAGAGAGGCTGCATGGAAAGGCCTCCTTACAGACCTGTGAGCACCAGGAGCAGCAAAGAGCTTGGCGCAGGGGAAGCGCCTGGGCCAGGAACGGGCCTGCAGGAGAAAGAGGACAGAGCTGCCCACCTGGGGCCACAGGCCACGAGGACAGAGGAAATCCGTCCACCTTGCTCACTTCCTGCCTGTGCAACCTTGTAGCCAAGAACAGCCGGAGCCCGGGAAGGCCGGGAACAAGGGGACAGGGCACACGGGACAGCGGCCACACACCTGCCCAGGGACGACCCCAAGCGGCTCAGAGCCCGCAGGGGAGGCTCTCTAACCTGACTGCCTTCACAGACCCGCCCTTGGGCCCTGCAGCAAGATGACCTTCCACGGTGCTGATCCTTCCCCAGGCAAGACCGCACCGGAGACCACCACCAGCATCTCCAGGGGCCTTCGGATGGCGTCAGGTATCCAAATCCCGGCCACAGGCGGCCCTCGTGAGCCGGGCTCCTGGCGGTCACTTCAGGCCCCCGCGCCTGGGACACAGGAGGCCCTCAACCACTGTCTGTGAAGCTGTATTCCTTTGATGCTCAGGCTCAGGCTCGGAAAGGCCGAAGATTTACTGCGTTTTTTGTTACCTGCCAACTCGCGGAGGCCACAAAAGGCTCGGGCGGAGCAGTAAAAGAGAGGTAATGACGGAGGCATTTCTAACAAGGCTGCTTTTATAGGCATCACACCTCAGCGGGGCCAAGTGGGCTCATTTTCGGGGTGAAATCGAGTCCTGAGCGGATGCCGAGAGGGGGGCAGGGACGGCACCGCAGGAAAGGGAGGCCGGGGCGCCCCCAGCGCTTCCACCCCAGAGGGGCGCTGACTCGCACCGACGGGGTGGCGGGTTGGCGCTCCAGCTCCGGAGACGTCTCCGGGGCCTTCATTAAGCCGGCCTGTGTGAGCCGGGGCCCGGGTCAACACAGGCAGGTGGGCTCCGCGCAAGTGGGGGCGCCCGCGGGCGGCCTGCCCTGCTGTCCCCGCTGCCACGTGCGGCTGTGGAAGGCGCCGGGCACGGGCTGCGGGCCAAGGTCCCCCGGCCACCCAGCCAGCCGCCATGCGCCTGGCCCGTACCCTCTGCCGCACGCGCATGAGTAGGATCTGCAGCTCTGCTCCCCACCTGCCGGCAGGCCCCTGCCTGTTCTGGGCCTCAGTGTCTTCATTTTTAAAAAAGTGTTTAATGTTTATTTTTGACACAGAGAGAGAGCGCATGCGTAAGAGGGGAGCGGGCAGAGAGGGAGAGAGAGAATCCCAAGCAGGCTCTGCACCGGCAGGGCTCGAACTCATGAACCCCGAGTACATGACCTGAGTCAAAGTCAGACACTTAACCGACTGCACCACATGGTGTCCCCAGTTTCATTTTTAGAACAAGAAAATTGGGGGTGCCTGAGTAGCTCAGGCAGGTAAGCATCCGACGTTGGTTCAGGTCATGATCTCAAGGTTCAAGAATTCAAGCCCCATGTCGGCTCTGTGCTGGCAGCTTGAAGCCTGCTTTGGAGTCTGTGTCTCCCTCTCTCTCTGCCCCTCCGCTGCTCATTCTCTCTCTCTTTCTCTCAAAAATAAACATTAAAAACATTTTTAGAAAAATAATGAAATATCCCTTTCAGTTTAGCATCCAAGATTCAGCTTCAAAAGTCAACCTTCAGGGGTGCCTGGGTGGCTCAGTCGGTTGAGCGTCAGACTTGAGCTCAAGTCACAATCTCACTGTTTGTGGGTTCAAGTACTGCATTGGGCTCTGTGCTGACAGCCCAGAGCCTGGAGCCTGCTTCAGA
>PJEM01012540.1:0-46338 GCA_004023845.1 Helogale parvula | reverse complement strand
GGATTTACCCAAGGGATACAGAAGTGCTGATGCATAGGGGCACATGTACCCCTATGTTCATAGCAGCACTGTCAACAATAGCCAAATCATGGAAAGAGCCTAAATGTCCATCACCTGATGAATGGATCAAGAAGATGCGGTGTGTGTACACACACACACACACACACACACACACACATACATACACACAATGGAGTACTACATGGTAATGAGAAAGAATGAAATATGACTATTTGTAGCAAAGTGGATAGACCTCGACGGTGTCATGCTAAGCAAAATAAGGCAGAGAAGGGCAGATACCATATGTTTGCACTCATAGGTCTAAGCTCTAACGGGAGAAACCTAATGGAGGACCATGGGGAAGGGAAGAGGGAAAGAGAGTTGGGGAGAGAGAGAGACTCAAAACCTGAGAGACTATTGAATATTGAAAATGAACCCAGGGTTGAAGGGGGAGGGGGAAAAGGAAAGGGAGGTGGTGGTGATGGAGGAGGGCACTTGTGGGGAAGAGCACTGGGTGTTATCTGTTATCTAGAAACCAATTTGACAATAAACTGTTAAAAAAAAACAGTGATTCAAAGAAAACCCATATCTCCATGAAGTAGAAATTCTGCCTTGTAGAAACATTTCATCTTTAAGTGCCTGGAAAAGAAGAGGAAAAATAGAAGTAACATATTTGCATATATAGGTAGAAGAGAAAAATATTCACTATAAAGGAAAAGGCTGTTACAGAGGGCCTTGGAGCTAGGGAGAAAGGGCTAAGGAATGTGAGGATAAACTGTCATTTGGCATGTTTACCCAACTTGCTTCTACCTATGGGTTACCTGGCCTGTAACAGTGCAACATATTCATAAGTATACTCCCTCCCCTGTCCCAAAGCAGTAGAAAACAGGGGCTTTGCAGACCCTGTGTAAGGTAGAAGCCTAAAGGAAAAACCTTATCCAATGAGCAGGGAGGAAATCAACAGAACCTGAGGAGGAATTTCTCATGAACATGGGCACTGCATCCCCTTTGCAACTGTTATTCTTCTTAGAGGAAAGGAGAAGAGCCTCTCTAGTCTAATCAGATCCACTTAATGTAGTTTCCCAGAAAGAATGAGAATCATGCCTCAAGAGGCAAGATGAAATAGTTGATTTGACATCCAGATGCCTCATTACAATGAATCAACACTACTCATCTTGTGACTTTATCAGGAGGGAAAAAAAATCTCTTTCCTATTATATCCATATTCTACTCAGAAGTTTCTTTGCTGTCTAAAATTATTTTTGGACACTTCAGTTTCTCCAGCAGTAATTTGGCAGGGTTAGCAACCTCTACTAACTAAGTCATTGCTGAAAAAGAGCAATTCATCTTTCCTGGGTTGTGCATCATTTTGGTTTGTTTGCCACTGTTGTTTCTGTTTTCCACATCTATGCCTCGGTGAATTCAGCTGTATGTTGGTGCATCCTGATAGTATTTCTTTTGCCTTCATTTAAAATGAAAAACACCAGCTGTTCAGATGCTGTGCTTTACATCTGTCTCCTCATCCTGTTCTGCTTTCTAAATTCACAATTCTATCAAGATCATTACTATTCTTTCCAATTACTCTGGGACACAATTTTAGCATTACTTTGACTCCTATCACTACTTTATCTCCAATCATACCGTTTATCATTCTTTCTATGTTAATGATCTCCAGATTCATCTCTTCTATTTGATGTGTCACAAGATTCTCCAGTCTCTTTCTTTTGAATTTAAAAGACGGATAACTTCTATGTTGTTTCCAGATTAATATTCTTCAAAGATTGCTTTCAGCACTTATTCCCTGAGTCAAAACCTTTGGCTAGTTCTGAGTTAACTATCACATCTAATCCAAATGGCTCAATTTGGCATTTAAGGCTTTCCATAAACTGAACTTCTCTCACTGCCCCTCTCCCCCCAGGTTTTATTTCTCATACATGCTTATATTTAAATCTATAATCCTTTCTTGACTCTGAAGTCTTATTTATGAGAGATGCATCTTCTCACCATATTTAAGCCACACCTTTTTGTTTTCACAGTGATATACAGTCAGTTCTGATTTGCAGGAATTGTATTCTATAAAGTTGCTCTGAATAGTGAATAACCAAATATTGAACCATTATTCCTAGGAGAAATTATACATCTGTCTAAATGTATATCTATATCTAGGAGTGCCTTGGTGGCTAAGTCAGTAAAGCATCTGAGTCTTGATCTGAGCTCAGGTCTTAATCTCAGGGTCATGATTTCAAGCTTTATGTTGGGCTCCATGCTGGGTATAAAGTCTACCTAAAAAATAACTATGTTTTCACTCTTAGGTCTAACAAGAGAAACTTAACAGAGGACCATGGGGAGTGGAAGTAGGGGGAATGAGTAAGGGAGAAGGAGTACTGAAAACAAACTGAGGGCTGAGGGGGGAGGGGGAAAAGGGAAGGGGGTGGTGGGCATGGAGGAGGGCACTTGTGCAGAAGAGCACTGGGTGTTATATGGAAATTAACTTGACAATAAACTATAAAAATAACTTTATAAATAAATATGTGTATCTATATCCACACACACACATACACACACAGATTATATTAAATCCTAAATCTTAAAAATAACTCCTCCTGATAGATTCTATTTATTTTACAAAAGAGAAAGTGAGATTTAGATATGTTAAGTGACTTGCCTGAGGCCACCTCATAAACAAGGGCCGACACTGAGATTACAACAAACCCCATCCCAATGGCCCTAGTGAAGGGAGCTTTTTGCTTTATACTGCACTGCTTCTACCATTTCCACTTCCCGGTCATTATTGTTAGATAACAGACACAAGAAGGCAGAGACATGGCCTTGTTTGACTTCAGCTGGTAAATTGAGATTAAGGTGACTCTGTGTCACCTGTTCTGTGCATATTTGCAAATGTCTGTAATAGCACCAAGAGTATTAATTTTGGTACTACAGATAAATTGTATCTAGTAGGAATCCCCTAATAATGAAGATTGACTATATATAACTTTCCTGCATGCTCCTAACTTAATATCTGTGGCAATAGAAAAAAAATGCATTTTCTCTAATTTTGTTGTATTTTTATTTCATTGTATGCTATGGCAAATAATTTAAGATTAAGAACCATGTAAGTGTAAGTGTGAGTGTGTGTGTGTGTGTGTGTGTGTGTGTGTGTGTGCTTGTCTGTGTATTTGTGTTTCATAAAGCTCTAGCAGTGATGAGGACACACACAGACATATTTTCCACATATTTATTAAGCAGTAACTACATAGCCACTTGTAGATTGCTGCTATAAGCTTTTCAAAATGGTTATTGGCCTGAATTAAGTATAAAATGTAACTATCTTGTAGTCTTAGATTTTAATATTTAGGATGGTTCTTGTAGATGTTTTCATTTAAAATCTTACAGAACACCTCTATCATATTTGTACTAGTAATGATAATGACTTCTAATATTTATTGAATATCTACTATATGGTAAGCATTATACTCAGTTCTTCATATACATTAGCTGTTTTAACAATCACATCAATATGATGTTAAGTTCTTTCATTATTCAAACAACTTAGAAATGGTAGAGCAGGCTTTAATCTGAAGGGTTTTCTAATTGTAGAAAACATTCTGAGCTCATGTCTTTATGAATATATAGCTCCACATCCTTAGCCTATAACCTATATAAGACTTAAAAATATCTCCTTAATAAATGTTGTCTTTTAACCTGAAGAAATTATTCTGGATACTTCTAAAAGTTCTTTTTGATGTACTGACTAGAGAGAAAATAATCAAAAGTCTCAGAAGTGATACACAGTTTTAGTTTGCAGGTAAAGAGTATTCGAAAGAGTGTTCCACACAATAAGGAGAAAGATGTACAAACTTTCTCTGAAGTCATTAAACAAAAACTAATTCTGAAGGGATACATGCATTTTTGGGGAGAAAAAGGACCTGAGCATTTGCCTACATAGGACAGATTCTACTACATGTTATACAAGGAAGACTTAGCTAATTTTTTTTTTAAGTCATCAAAGACTGAGGATGGGCTAGCTGAGTATATGAGGCTCCTGGGAGTTATGGGAATAGGAAACTGCATATCATCTTGAAAGCTTTTCCTTAAGAGCCTCAAGAGACTGGCAGAAAACATGGGTGAGAATTCTGAAAAGTTTACACTGTGGTGCTGGGGAGAAAAATAACAGACACTGCCAAAGTAAGCCTAGATCCATCTTTCTTCTTATTCATATGGAACAGCACCCTTTGTTTATAGGAAGAAATCTAATACCCGGGGTGGGACACTGATGGATACTCACTGGAGTTGGGGAGCAGAGCAACAGCCACCATCGAAAATCTTTTTTTTTTTTAAATGTTTTATTTATTTTTGAGGCAGAGAGAGACAGAACTTGAGGCAGGGAGGAACAGAGAGATAGGGAGGCACAGAATCTGAAGCAGGCTCCAGGCTCCGAACTGTCAGCACAGAGCCTGATATGGTGTTTGAACCTGCAAACTGTGAGATCCTGACCTCAGCTAAAGTCAGATGCCCAACTGACTGAGTCACCCAGGTGCCCCTGAAAATCTTTATCTATCTCTCTTATCTCCCCTGTGGAACAAAAGCCTTCAGCTAAAAGGAGAATGGCAACAAAAGTATAAGTTGTAGTTACTGGGATAACTATGGAAAACCACTGTATCTGGACGAAGTGAATTAGCACACAAATGTAAGAAAAAGGGAGAAACAAACAAACAAAAAAATGAATCAAGAAAAGAAGGTAGAATAAAAGTAAGGAAAGAAACCATTATGCCTGGAGAAAGGTCAGGTATAACACCTAGGTCTAAGATTACTTCTGGAACACTTGTGAAGGGAGGCACACCTGTGAAGTCCAAACTCTAAGACAAAACAAGATTCACAGTGCCTATATAGGACCAAGACTTAATCTGAATAACAGAGAATGACCTCCTTACCTCATTCCTGTCATCATTCCAACAGGTATCAAATAAAAATAACATAAGAATGCTTTTGGGAAAGTTGCAAGTTATGATATTTCTCTGGTAAGGACTACAAAGGGAAAACCTAGAGTTAAATGTAAAAATCAAAAGCCAATCAGAAAGCAACATCCAAACTCATCTCAATATCTGACCATATAAACACTAAGACCTACCCTAAAAGCTAACCAGAAGAAATTACCTACTCATCTCTTTGCATAAAAATATTTATCTCAGTTTCTATCTATCCTATATAATATTACAGTCAGAAAAGATTAAGGAATAATCAGACCCAGCCATAGCTATGCAGATATTAGAACCAGCAGGCAGGGAACTTAAGTAGAATAAATATGTATAGGCTATGATACACAAGGAAGACAACATGCAATATCACACAGGTAATTTTAGCAGAAGGATGGAAGCTATTAGAATATTGAACAGAAATACTAGAAATCAAAAACACAAGAAAAGAGGTCAAAAGTACCTTTGATAAGCTCATCAGTAAATTCAGTCCATCCAAGGAAAGAATTAGTAGCTTGAAATAGTTTACCCAAAATTACTCAAACTGAAATGCAAAGAAGGAAAAAGGTATAGACCATCAGCAAATGTGTGGCCATAGCAAGTCTGACATAATTGACATTTCAGAAAGAGAAAAAAATGTGAAGAATATATTTATTTCAAGAAGTAATACTGTCAGTTTTTTAGTGACAGGCATCAACTAATGGAACCAAGAAGCTCAGAGAACATCAAACCATATAAATACAAAAACAAAACAAAAAACGAAACCAATGTGCATCATTCCAACTGATAAAAATGAAAGACAAAGAGGAAATCTTAAAGGTAGACAAAGAAGCAGAAAAAAAATGGAGCAAGTGGAAAACATCTAGCCAAGTGGTAGATTTTGTTCAGCCACAATGATAATTTAAATTTAATGGTTTAAACATGCCAATGTCATATTGGATAAGCAAGCAAGAACCCACCAGGTTTTTATAAGAAACTGTCTTTAAACAGAAAAATACATAGGTGAAAGTTAAAAAGGTTTAGAAAGATATTTAATAAAAATATTTAAGTAAAAATATACAATATGTTTATATGTCTTTACTAATAACCATAGCTAAATTCATGAGTTCTCCAAATCTGCTAGAGTTCAAGACTTCATTGAAAGCTTTTAGTATGTTCTAACATTCAGGTATCTATAATTAGTGAATAAGGAGACTTTGATTTTAAGGCTCAGAAATCAAGGTACAATTACCATGTTCTTTTTCATAAGAAAGCAGAAATTTAGTTATAGAGCAAGAATAACTGAAGTGCAGTAATAAAATAGAAAGAATTTTGGTGAGTCTTATAAAGTTTTGGTGTTTAAAAATTTTTTTCAAGTAACATTTTTGATGTTAATATGTCTAATCAATATTCACACTGTAATTTTAATATTGGAATTTTTTAAATCACTCAAATGTTTTAATAATGACTAAAATCTGAGACTTTCCATGCCCTGAGAAATAATAATCTCTTGATTAATATTCTAACTAAACATTTTTTTCTTTTCCTCTTTTTTTATAGTATCTCCCTTAGAGACAGTATTAATGACTTAGATCACACACTGCTTCAGTGAGACAGTCTACTTTAGTTCAAAATTCTATCATGTACAGAATGCAATTCTATCACTTACAGGAACCTGGACCTGGTTCTCACCATCCTTTGATCATTTTTTTCTCATTTATAAATAGAGATGATGATGATGATGATGATGATGATGATGATGATGATATCTGTTCTATAGAGTTGGAATATTAGATGATAATACCTGTAAATCACTTGCATTATTAACATTGTAAAGGCTGTGGGTTGAATTGTGTTTTCCTAAAATCCATATGCCAAAGTCCTATCTCCCATTATGATTGTATTTGGAAATGGGACCCAAAAAGAGATGATTAACATTAAATGAGATCATTAGAGTGGAGCTTTGATCTGATAAGATTAGTGTCCTTCTAAGAAGAAACTCAAGAATGTATACTTTCTTCACATCCACTTACCAAGGAAAGCCATGAGAGGACATTGTAAGGTGATTGCACACCAGTAAGAGAGAGGTCTCACCAGGAACCAAACACTGCTGAAACCTTGATTTTGGACTTTCTGGCTTCTGGTACTGTGAAAACATTAAATTCTGTTGTTTAAGCCACATGGTGTGTGTGTGTGTGTGTGTGTGTGTGTGTGTGTGTGTGTGTTTAAATGACCTTCCAAGCAGACAAATACACTAAAGATAGTAATAAGTTTTTAAAGTCTGTTTTTTGACATTGCTATACTGTTTATATTATATCTTTGATTTGATCCCATACTTTGTGATGAGTGTATAATTTTTTAAAAGTATGATGTCTAAGTATATTCATGGACAATGCATAATTTTACATTATCAATAAATAACACAAACAAACCTGTGGATTATCTACAGGCTACCTATTATAATCATATTATATTCCACCATTATTTTAGTGATTATAATTTTTAATATTTTTATACATGTGCATGTAGAGCAAATTCAATCACATGCAATAATTTATATTCTCAATTTCTAAAGATATACCATTACTTCAGTAAAGTTTTCTAATTAATATAGTATTTTTGTTTTGAATTCAGATTATTTTTAGCATGTAAAAATTTTTAATTGAGTTTTATGAAAGCTTAGCAGGATAAAATTATTCAGTGATGAAAATGCCAACTCATTTAGAAGCTGGGACAGTTTTGCTTGCTTTACTTTATATATAAATGATAATTTGTTACAGTTTAAACTTACTGAAATCATGTTCTGTTTGAGATTAGTTTTACATTAATTTTTAAATTTTGCTAGTAGTTGGAAAATAAGTAAATATCTCCAATTACAAGTGACCTCTGGATAGTTATAAATCTAAATAACTAAAAATGTTGAATTTACATTCAACTGTGAGTCAGAATTATAGTCAGTTATTGAACTTGCCCAGCATGTTTTTCCCATTTTTATTTTCAATATGGTATGTCTGTTGACAGAATTACTTTTTTAATATTCAAAATGATATATTTAAAAATATTTTTAAATATTTCATGTTTTGAAAAATATTCTTCAAAGATTTTAAAAAAAATATTTATTTATTTGTGAGAGAGAGAGAGTGAGACACAGCACGAGCAGGGGAGAGACAGAGAGAGAGGGAGACACAGAATCCTAAGTAGGCTCCAGGGTCTGAGCTGTCAGCACAAAGCCTAACACGGGGCTCAAACTCACGAACCACGAGATCATTAACCTACTGAGCCACCCAGGCACCCCAAAGATTTTATTTTTAAGGAATTTCTACATCCAACCTGGGGCTCAAACTCACAACTCTAAGATCAAGAATTACATGCTCAACTGACTGAGCCAGCCAGGCACCCTGGAATATTTGGTGGTTTGGGCTTAGTCTACTCCTCAGGTTATGAATGTGAATATTGGAAATACTGAAGACAAATAAGCATCATCCAAAGATTTCCTAATAGAATGTTATCTATATTCTACATACCTAAATAATTGATCATTTTTTCTCTGTAATTCTTCAAGAGAAAGAATTTAAATAGTAGTATATTAACAAGCACAATATCGAATCTAACTTATTTTATTATATTGGCAAGGTATACCTAAAATGAATGTATCATCCACAGAAGTACTTATTTTAAATCATGTCTGAACATTGGTTCTGAAATCTTATCTATGTTATTCTCATTAGAATGTCTGCTATTACCCATGTAGAATGTAAACCAAACTAAATTTATTGAACATTTTGTTAAATTGAATCACTCTAGGATTCGCATTATTCAAGCAATACCAATGAAACAAAGATTAGACAAGACCTATCCATTTGTTCATTTTATCAACAAGTCTTATGAGAACTTTATATGAAATTTGCTTTTTTGATGATAGGGACACAGTAGTAAACAAAGCAAAGTTCTACCATAATGAACAATACTTTTGGTAACTAAATGTTGACAAATGTTAATTAAATGTTAAATGTGCAGCACTTGCAAAGGTTTTTCTGTATAATATGAAGCATAATAGATTTATAAAGAAGATCATAGAATTTAATTTTTGGTTACTTGACTAAAGGTAACATGATAATAAATTTAAAAACAAGAGAAAATCATAGGCATCAGTATGGAATCAAATCTATATGTAACTCATGGTACCTTCTGTTTTCGTCTCACTGAAACCAACTCATTCGAATTCTAGAAAAAAAAATGTAGGGAAAAATTAAACAGTAGTATTTAATATGCTTATTGGTAACATTCAGTAGAGGCCCATTAAGGATCTGTTTTTCTTATCTTTTTCACCATTAATATTATCATTTTGGGCCATTACTACTTACATTGCCATTATCATCATCATCTTTGTCAGTATTCTTATTGTTTTCATTAAATGTTTTTGAGTGTTCACTGTGTTGTTATTAGTTGTTATATGTGCAATAGGGAAAGTCCCACTTCAAATTCACTTCAATTATATAAATAGCATCATAATTCATCCTATGAATCAAAGCAGTTTGGACATATTTTGTTCTTCTTATTGCTATCAAGCCTTGCATCAAATCTATTAGCTAAAGGTAAAGCTCCTGTGCCCATCATCTCTTACCCGAACTACTAAAATACCTACCCAAATGACTTCTCTGCTTCCACTCTTGTTCCGTACACATGATTCTCCATATAACGGCTAAATGCCTTTTTTAAAGTGTTAATCAATTGAGGTGACTCTCTTCTCTGGACTCACCAAAGTCATCTTTATCATGTTGTATTAGTTTTCTGTTGGTTCTACAACAAATTACCACAAATTTAGTAGCTTGAAATAGCACATATTTATTGTTAAAGTTTTTGAAGTTCATATCTGAAATAGGTTTCACTATGCTAAAATCAAGGCATCGGCAGAAAGGTGTTCCCTGTAGAGGTCTAGGGGAGAATTTGTTTCTTTGACTTTTGCAGCTTTTAAAGTTTGTTCATATATCTTGGCTAGTGGCCTCCTTCCATCTCCAAAACTGGCAATGGCCATTGGATTACATTATATTGGGCCCACTCAGAAAATCCAAGATCATCTTATTTTAAAGGCATCTGATTCACACACTTAATCCCTTTTAAAATATTAATTTCCCCATAACATGTGGCATAAAATATTCACAGGTTCTGGCCATTAGGATGTGGACCTCTTTGGAAATCATTCTGCCTACTACACATTTTTATTATGATTTTATGTAATTTACCCTCACTGACCTTTTAACTTTCAATTTTTACCATTCTGTGCCTCTCTAAAGGCATCTAAGCCATAATGAACCCTTTGTTTTCTCTTTAAAACATGTATTTCATTCAGATGTCAGGGACATTATGCCATCTTTTACTTCTTTCTTGAACAGGAAGAAGATTCACATATCAAATTCTCCTTTTTTTCATTTTAGTTACTCAAATGTCTTATTTTCAAAAAGACCTTCACTAAACAACCTATTGTTTATAATATTCTCTGTCACTATCATTTCCTTGCCCTGCCTTCTTCAAAAAAGGTATATGTGTTTTATTATTGTCTGAGTCCCTCATGAGAAATTAAGCACTATTAGGGCAGAGATGTAATGTGTTTTGATTCATTCAGTGTTTCTAGTGTCTAAAAAAGTGACTGTTAGAGAACAAGCACTCAAATATTTGCTATAAAAATGGATGGATCTACAAATGCATGCTTTTCATGCTTATATCTATGGTAGGTACTCTACATTTGAAATCTCATTTAATCCTCACAGGATTCAAATGAAGTTATCGCTATTTTTTATAGTCAAGATAGCCCTGGTTCCTATAATTGACTTTATTTGAGACTGCAGTAGCAAAACTGGGATACCTGTTCATACACATTGGACTCCATATTCCATATTATTCCACAGAAAACTCTATCAATTCCACTAAACTATACTGCTTTACAGAGATGAAATGCTGGTTCATGCCTTAAATGTGATTATGATCTTACTGGAGAAGTTAAATATCTAATTGAAAGAACAGACATAGGATAAAAAAATTAGAGTATTCAAGAAAAACTAGAGTATTTACTACATAGTATGTTTCCATTAAAATTTATTGAATACTTGTTGGGAAAAAATTCAGTTATTTAAGACTTCAGAGAAGTTAAAAAGACAACAAAAGTTGGAGTCTTCTGCAATATCTTCAGAAAGGAGGTGGACTTGAACAACACAAGAATGAAAAGTTCATACATTTTACCCCACCACTCTCATTTTAGAATTCTCTGATGATCTAACTGACAGGTCAGTATGACTATGTCAAGTATCCTGAGGTAGAACAGAAGATTTGGTCATGACACATTTGAAATATTTTATAGTATGGTGGTTCTCCACCCTGACTGCACATTATAATCACCTGGAAAGCTTTATAAATACTTCCCCAAGGGTAAGTCCTCCCGAAATAGAGATTTAATTGGCACCAAAATCTTTAAAAGTTCTTCATATGGTTCTAATGTTTAGTCAAGGTAGAGAAGAACTGCCATAGTATATGTGTAGGTGAGTACTTTAATGAATGCTAGTGTCTGTGTCCAGCAAAGAAACGCTTAGACTTAACAAATTCATGATTGTTTTAAACTGCTTTGTTGAAGAAAGAATATTTAAAATGTTTAAAAATGTTTATGTTTAAAACATATGTTTAAAAACATTGCATATTTAATAATTTTTTTAAACTTTTCACTTAATTCAGTCTAATTTCTGGATGTAATAAACATAAATGATGTATTTCTTTAAATATCCAATAATTGAGTCAATAAATCATTTATATATATTTTCTCATTACTAAAGAATATAAATTGATGGGTTTAGGTTACTAAAATGACATTTTCATGCCCCCAAAACAAGATATGATTTACTTCAAAATTTCTATCTATCAGCATAACATTCTCTGAAGCAATAGTTCCTTTTGTTCTCTCTGGATAGAGGCTTTCAACATGCTTCTTATAGAAGTAGTAATTTCATTTAAAGTCACAGATGAGATATTGGAGTAGAAATCTGAATAACTGAGAACAGATACAACCTAAAACTTCTTGGGTTGTTTTGCTTGTGTCACTGATTTTGTCTTAGAGACAATGCTTCCTCTAAAATCCCTGTAAGTAAGGTATGGTGAATGAGAGCTGTTTTCACCTTCTATTCCTTTTTAAAAATAATATCCATTCTCTTGTAAAGCCAGAATCACAGAGTGACAGAATACAACCTAAATTTATTTAAAATTATTATATTTTATTGATTATAAATAATAATGTAATTATTCTCTCCCCAGCCTATCAAAAGCATAACAATTTTGGAGGGGGGAGACTTTTATCAAATAGATTAGACTGAAGGCTATATAATAGAGTAATCCTAAACTCCTGATGGAATATCATTGAATATCTGACTGAATCTGATCAACATTTGTATTTCTAACTACCACCTAAAATAAAAAATAGCTCTCAATTAAGTAGAAATTTCAATGTTTCTTTCTATGGTAAAAATTAAGAGTAAAGTATTACTTAAACTTCTGATTTTCATAAGAAATATTTTTTGTTAGTTTTGATTTTTATATATTTGGTTTTCCTATTATATTGAGAATCCTTATTAATCTGTGTGTTCTTTATATATTACTCAGATGAGTGATTCTTGAATTCAATGAATTGGTCTCTGCTGAAGGGGAATTACAATTGAATGTATAGTCAAAAACCATAAAGAAAAATTTCATTCAAAACAAAGACCAAAGTGAGGCAGGCCAACAGCATGAAAAAATTCAGGGCTTTTAAAAGTGTACGTTCTCTGTGAACTTTGCAATTTAATTTTCTGTAAATGACTTACTTTAAACAGCAGACTTTTACACATAACATCCCTACTGAAAAAGTAGAAATGAAAATATGCTTGAAATCATCAGCTAAAAGTTGAAATAAAATGGCAATAGCCATGACTGAAAACTGAGGAACAATGACGGGGAAAAAAAAAAGTAGAACTGTAGATTTGGGTGTATGACTAGCCAGTGATCAAGATAGTAGAGTACTTTGTTGCTATAGAAAATGGAAGCAAAATGGACATTTTAAGATTAACTCAGCAGGTTCAGAAACCAGTCAATGCTTTGAACACCTGCTCTGTACATGTTATTGGGAATTGATGTGCACTTCACAAATATACCATGGAGAGGAATCTAGCCAAATGAATTAATACTCAGCCTCTTATTCACTGTTGTTTCTTTTCTCTCACTGCTTCTTTAAGTAATAAGCAAACAACTTGCAGCAGCATTTCAGACTGTCAGGTTCATTGTGTAATCCTCTATAACTCAACTGTGGCCTCACCAGGTACTGGACTTACTTAAGAATAATAATGGCTGTAGGATTATTCTGAAATGAAAAAAAAAATTCTGACTTTGTAATTCTTGTTTGGATTTCATTTTCCAGCAAGGAAAGTTGAACTTGTTCATTACCAAATTTAATTAATCTTGAAGATAACGTAAAAACAATAAAATTTTTAATAGATTAATGAGAACTGAAATGGGGGCAAAATTAATATGTTTTGCTTAAAACTTCAGTTTTTCCCTTTCTCTTTCTTACTCTCTTCTTTTTTTTTTACTCTGCTACTATTCTCTCATCACTCATTTCTTGCTCTCCCTTACATCACAAATCCTCTTTTCTCAGTGGTGTGAATGAGTGTGGTCACAGAGAGCAGACTGACACTTGGTTGTGAGCCAGGGTTTGGGCAGGGAAGGGAGACAGTCAGCAATAAGGTTGCCTCTGCTGCCCTTGTGCATGGTCTTCACAACCAGAAGCATTGTATGTGCTGAAAATGCTCATCTGAATATTCTTATGTTTTAAAAAGAGTGTTTAGTGTTTACATTGAGGGAGTTCTAATAAAATTAGAAATGATAGAAATCACGTAAAGCCTTTACGATAATAAAAGCTTTAATTAATAAGTTTTATAAAAAGTCTGATACAACTAAGTTAGCATACCTTGCCAGATACAAGCAGTGTAATTATGTTTCTATGGTTTATCTCACCAATCCTAGAAATGAAACATAAAATATGAAAATAAATACCATTATAGTAATTTGAATAATTATACTAGATTTTAGACAAAAATACACTCTTTTCACATTATTTCCTTGGTAACAACATTAAACCCAAATATTAAAAGCTAAATTTAACATTTCCTTGTAAGGAGCATAAATGCCATTATTTTCCTAAAATTACTATTGATTACATAAAATCATTTTATAAAAGGTTATTTCATGTTGGTCTTGCTCATTACTCACAGGGCTATTATTCTGATTTGAAGTGAAATGAACATTTCTTATTATAGCATATGTAGAATGATACATTATGTATTATTAAAATCTCAATTTTTGCATTCAGGAAATATGTAAAATTATGAACAAGTTTGAAAATAATTTTTCAAATATATTAATGAGTTGAGATCTTACTTTCCAAAGTTTTCAAGTAAGTTTTATCTGTGGGAATTTGAAACTTTCTTTATGTGGGAAATGTCACAAAGATTGCTTATTACCTATTGACAATCCATTCTCTCCTCTTACTTTAGCAATAAAAAGAATATATTAAAAAAAAGAATATATTGATAGAGGCAGGAATATATTCAGCTGTACAAGGAACTCTTCATGTCTTGGCTTCCCTTTGCAAAATCAGGTAGTCACAGCATATACTAAAAAGTCATTAGGTAGGTTTTTGAGGAAGAGCTTGAAGATTCCTTTATTTTTTCCTTCTTTTGTTCTCCTGAGTATAATAGGAATTTCTAGTTGGTGCTCTAGTATTGATCTTGTTGACAGGTTATTTGAACTACTAAAGATGGGTCTGACATATGGAAGGATTTTGGTACCTTTTAGTACCATTTAGTGACATTGTTGAGATGCTACGGAAACCCTCATTTGTCTATTTGCCATTCTAAAGCCAGTTCTCCTTCTCAGCCTGACTAACAGGAGAAACCTAACAGTGGACCATAGGGAGGGGAAGGGAGAAAGAGAGTTGGAGAGAAAGAGTGACACAAATCATGAGAGACTATTGAATACTGAAAATGAACCGAGGACTGAAGGGGGAGTGGGAGGGGGAAAGGAGGGTGGTGGTGATGGAGAAGGGCACTTGTGTGGAAGAGCACTGGGTGTTATATGGAAACCAATTTGACAATAAACTATTAAAAAATAAAATAAAATAAAATAAAATAATAAAAAATAAAAATAAAATAATAATGCCAGTATTCAAGAGACAAAATGTGGTTGGAAAGGAAAGTTGCTTATTCAAGAGGCTGGCAACCAGACAGTAGACTTGATGTCCAAAGACTATCTCCCAGATTCCAGATTAAGGAGAAGGGTTTTTAGAGGGGAAATTCAGGGTAGGAGATTACATACATATTGGTGAAAAGAACGGAGAAACTTATGACTTTATATGAAGAAAGATGGTGCATTGCATTGAGCAAACATAATGTAACCGAGATCCCATGATCACTTTGGAGTGGAGATCAGAACAAGGCAAAATTGAGCCCCTGACATCAGGAGGTTATCATAGGACAAGCACAAATGGCTATCGGCATTTTTCAAGAGCTGTATAAAGTGGATGGTGCTTTGGGCTCACTGTCACCTGTAGGGAATGCAGGGCTTTCCTTGTTCATATAACCTTATCAGTTGACCTTGAGGTTAGACCTCTGCAGAGACAGATTGGATTTGTTACTGGGGCTGAAAAGACACAATAGTTGATTAGGGGAAACAATTCTCTGAAAAACAAGCTTTAAACTTTCTGCCAGTTTCAACCTTATTAACCCTGTGGGACACAGTTTCAGACACACTCAAGCACACCCTGGATTACCTGCATAAAATTTTAGCTATATTTTAAGGCATTTTTATTTTGAGTCCATTGTCTACAAGGCAACAATATTTGTCATGGATACACTGCAGACATTACCATTCCAACTACAGTTCTAGGTGTGTATTTTCCCATTTGTGTTCCAAGGAATAGAATTTCAGTAAGGTTTTCTGTTTATGGTATGCTAATGACTCTCTTCTACTCCTGGTCTTACTGAGTAGGTCTTACCAGAGTAATAAAGCATAGGTAATTGGTTGTGAAAATTTCAATAATGAAGAACGGAGGCTGCAGGAGTTACAGAGAGTTTTGTATTTATTGATTTGAATTTGATATTAAAATATGTATTACTGACTAAAAAGTTGTTCACCATTAGTTTTTTTTCTTCAAAGTTTGATATGTTTTTCTTTATCATGTTATTTTTTAAGGAAAAATATTTTTATTTGAACAATTTTTTAGGTTTGAGGGAGCATATTTAGGGGACACACCTTGGTATTTATGGGCTGTATTCGTAGAAAAAAAAAGATAAGAAATCAGAATGAGATGTGAAATCAGCATGTATTTGACAACAGATTATTATTCCAGAGATATCTTTCTGTTATGTTTCCTATTTTTGTTTGTCTTTGAGATTATCTTAACTTAAAGCTTGGAAAATAAGTTAAATGTTTCCTGTTTTTAATTTATATTACAGGTTTGGTACATTAAAAAATAACATCAAAATGGTCACTTCAAATAGAATATTCAAATATATCTGTGTTGGATGATATGACTTTCTAGTTTAACCCATGCTTATTCATTAAACACCTGGAACATTTTAAACTTTCCAATACACATTCAAAACTGAGGAACTTAATAACTCTATATTAGGCATACAAAACTAATGAAAGTTCCATCCTATACACACAGGATTATCTGATTATAGGCTACAACCACTGGTCCTGGTCCTTCTGTCTGGAGAATATAAAAATACATACTTCTCCATCCAACTGGCATATCACCCAATGTTGATGATACGTTACATTTAAACCCTGGGTCTTTTCTCTATTTAAGTCACTACAAAACATATTTCCAAGCATCATTATCATCTATTACTATTATTCTGGTAATTTATAGTAATAAAAATGCTGATTGCAAGGAAATGAGCATATTCTATAGAAATGAATACAGAGGTGTATGGGCATGAAATTACATTACATAAGAGATGCTTACTTTCAAATTAGTTACATACATAGTAGTGAATAAACAAACATGAGAAAATTTTAATAATAGCTTAATCTATTAATTATAGCCTTGTGGGGTTTTTATCAAACCTTGTGGGCTTTTATTTTTTAACATATTAGAAAAATAATTTCCCCAAACTAAAGAACTATGTTGCATTGGAAAGAATGATAGATTTCAAGTATTGGTAGGTCATTTGAGACACTTTCTTAAACAAACAAATATTAGTCAAACAACTTATTTTTGATGCTCTAAATTTTAACATCTTCCTACTATAAGGCTTAGAGAATTTTATACAACATTATGGATATGGCCTAACATGATTCAATTAGCATCTTGTTCTCTATACCATATTCCTGTCAAAAGAATTGAAACTTGAGGCACCTGGGTGGCCTACTTGGTTGATTTCTGCTCAGGTTATGATCTCACAGTTCGTGATATTGAGCCCTGTGTGGGGCTCTGTGCTGACAGTGTGGAGCCGCCTTGGGGTTCTCTCTCACCCTCTCTCTCTCTGCTTCTCCCCCACTTGCACACGCACTCTCTCTCTTAAAGTAAATAAATAAATGTTGAATAAAGTATATGAAAAAGGTCAAAACCTATTCCAGAAATTATTGGCACATCCCTCATGCAAGTACCTCATAATATGCTTTAATCAATTATTTTCTTTAAGAAATAAAAGATAATAAGGATGGATGGATGAATGAATAGAGGTTTTCTGCTGCTAAACACTTTTGTTTTCAGTTACACAGGGGATATTTAGCCTATTAGTGTATTCCAAAATATTTGGATCATTTTTAATTCTAATAATTTTATCAAAATAATTGACTATTATTCCTAGATTCTTTATATCTGAAAATCTGACATATGTAACTTGTATGGTTTTATCTAAATTTGTATATAAAAATATAAAGTATGCCTAGTTCTACTTAAATTTAATACAGTAGACAACCTATTGAATGAGAGAAGATATTTGCAAATGACATATCTGATACAGGGTTAGTATCCAAAATATAAAAAGAACTAATGCAACTCAACAACCAAAATACAACTAATATAATTAAACAAGGGCAGAAGACAGGAATAGACATTTCTCCATAGGTGGCATACCAATGGCCAACAGACACCTGAAAAGATGCTCAACATCACTCATCATCAGGGAAATGGAAATCAAAACTAAATGATATATCATCTCACACCTTCAGAATGGCTAAAATAAAAAATACAAGAAAAATAAGTGTTGGCAAGGATGTGGAGAAAAGGAACCCTCTTGGACTTAGTAGAAATGCAAACTGGTGCAGCAACTGTGGGAAACAGTATGGAGTTTCCTCAAAAAGTTAAATTGTGCTACTGGGTATTTAACCCCAAAATACAAAAACATTAATTCAAAGTTATATATGCACCCCTATGTTTATTGCAGCAGTATTTGTAATCGCCAAGACATGGAAGCAACTCAAGTGTCCATCAACAGATGAATGAATGAATATGCTATTATATATATTGTGGAATACTATTTACCATAAAAAGAATGAATTGTTGTCATTTGCAACAACTTAAACGGATCTAGAGAGTATCATGCTAAGTGAAACAAATCAGTCAGAGAAAGACAAATACTACATGATCTCACACATATGTGGAATTTAAGAAACAAATTAGATAAGCAAAGGAGAAAAAAGGGACACACACACACACACACACACACACACACACACCAAGAAACAGACTCTTAATTATAGAAAACAGACTGATGGTTACCAGAAAGAATGTGAAGTAAGTGATAGAGATTAAAGAGTACACTTATGATGAGTACTGAATCATGAATAGAATTTTTGAGTCACTACTGTATGTCTAAAACTAACATAAGACTATATGTTAACTGTATTGGAATTAAAATAAATAAATAATTTCAATACATTAATACTACTAATAAACTCAATGATTAAAAAACATAAAAATACTGAGTTCACTGAGAACAAAGGCCTTGCCAAAAAATCCTAAATTGGCAACAATCTTATTAAGCAATATTTTAATGAAATATTTCACAAATAAATAGTTATAAATAATGACATATAAAACACCAAGGCATTTATTGTACATGTTATTTAATACACTATTACCAATATATTGGAAATTTCTGGTCAAAACCTTTGTTTGTGTTTTCCACTCCCTCCACCATTTGGTTTATGTAACTTCCATGAATTTCATTGTCATTTTACTACAAATTTGTGTATCCCTAACTAACTATATATGTGTGTGTGTATATATGTATATACGTATATATATGTATATGTATGTATATACACATACATTCTTAGATGTATGTACACATATATAATTACTTTCCATGTTTTAATATTTACATATGTAATTATAGTCTGTATGTTCTCCTGAAGCTTGCTTATTAAGAGTTTTCTATTAAAGAATTTTCCACATATATGAGTATGTATAACAGCAATGATCCTTTCTCATTAAAGCTCATCAACTAATATTTACATTGAACATCTCGTTCTACCAGTAACAAAGGTCAATTGCATGATCCTTTAAGGAGACCAGTCAGTGTCTTGGTGACAAGTTGATAACAGTGTATCCCTTCCACTCCAGAAATAACATTTCATCCTAATTGTGTTTAGTATGTATTCAATTTATAAGTTGGTCCTTTTGCCCATGCACTTCACTAAGCATCACTATCAGAGGCTCACAAAATCTCATATTCTAAAGTACGATCCTGCATAATTTAGAAATCTACTTGATTGAAAATGTGATGTTACAGTGTGTACATTATTATGAATTAGTGGTCCCAGCTGATGCTATATCATCCAGAAGTTTCCATCCTGAAAGAATAATGGAGTGGCCTCTTGAAAATGTAGCAGAAGCACCAGTTGGTGATTATACCCTTTGGAAGCTGGCACATTATCCTTCATGATGCAGAACATTCCTTAAATCAATGGATATTGTATGGTTCTTTAATTTGAACAGATAGAATAAATGAGTCTGGAAGTAAAGCGATGAAGTAGGAGTGGTCCTGCTCTCAGAAGTGAATCAGTCCCAGTGACTTACTTGGGAAATTAAAGTTTCCACAATCTTAGTCATTGTGAATGTCAAAGTCCTGCTTCCTAGAGAATGAGTGTTATTTACAATTTTCTTAATGCTTATTTATTTTTGAGAGAGAGACACACGCATACAGAGCATGAGTGGAGAAGGGGCAGAGATAAAGGGAGATAGAATCCGAAGGAGGCTTCAGGCTCTGAGCTGTCAGCACAGAGCCCTACATGGGGATTAAACTCACAACCATGAGATCATGACCTGGCTGAAGTTGGACGCTTAACCAACTGAGCCACCCAGATGCCCCGAGAATGAGTAGTATAAGAGGGACTTGAAGGAATACCAGAAGGGGCACCTGGGTGGCTCAGCTGGTTAAGTGGCCAACTTCGGCAGCTCACGATCTCAAGGTTCATGGGTTTGAGCCCCACATCAGGCTCTGTGCTGACCACTCAGAGCTTGGAGCCTTCTTTGGATTCTGTGTCTCCCTCTCTCTCTGATCCTCCCCTGCTCATGCTCTGTTTCGATAATAAAACATTAAAGGAGTTTTTTATAAAAAGAAAGAAGACCAGAAGAGTCATATTCCAAATAGTGATTATAGCAAGTACAATGTCCTGATGTGTATTTAGCAGTGGGAGTGAGATGAAGTAACAGTAATTCATACCATTCTTCTCACAGGTTCATATCCACAATGAAAATACAAAATCGTAATGTTTTTCCCAGCTGCTATATAATATTTTTCCCCTTCATTTCTTTCTAAGCACCCTGCCCTGTGATTAAGTTCTCTGAATCAATTTTTTATTTTTACATTTTATATCGGCTTTAGTTAGTGTCTCTAAGATTTCTTCTATTTAGATTCTTTTCAATAAATTCATTGGCCACATGTCACATCTTACTTCTGATCCTTAAATTATATAATGTTAAGCATTTACTCCTTGAAATTCATCTTTAACTTCTACGATAGAATGGTTTACTCATTCTCCTGTTGTACACTAAATTGAGCAGCATGGTTAGGAGGGAAAATAGCCCTTGGCAGATTCATCACTCTACAATTTTCCAATCTCTCTAGTATGAGTTCTACTTCTCTCTCTGCCAGTGATACTGACCCTAACAGAATGGTTCTTCTTACCCAGATGCTAGTCAAAATATGCACATTCTTCTGATTAATATGATATTAAACTTTCTTATCAAAAACAACTGTCTTTCCCCAATAAACCATTTCTCTTCTTGGAATCAATTTTAAATATTTGTTGAATAAATATATGATTATTATTTTCAGTATTCTTTTTTATTTCAGCCTGAAGTCTGTTGACATAATAACATTTATAAACCATTGCTCTCTTCCCATTGTTTTCCTATGTATGCAATTTTACTCTAGTACCTGATTTATTAAATCTAATAATCTCTCCTAGCTTTCATAATCTAGTATAATATGATTTTGCTATAATTAAGCAATGATATTTCCCAGTATTTCTCAGACATCTAAAGCAAGATTTAGTTAGATACATTTTCACCAGTGGCAATCCCAGGATTTTATTTATTCTATTCAAAGTCTTTGTTTTTAATTGGCCACTATCTCCCTTTTCCACAATACCTTTTACAGTTAAGGCCACACATTTTTCTCTTTCTGAGGTGTATAACATTTTTAAGTCATAATTTAATTATTTCAATTACCTCATATGCCTTAATTTTTTCTTACTGATTTTAAGTCAACATTTATACATATTTTATGTGCATGTATATGTGCATATATTTTCTTCTCTTTTATCTCTTATAAATCAGTAATGCTGAGTGCAAAATGGCAAAACAGTACTTAGACAAAGTGAATATTTCCAATTCATTACTTAATTCATCACTCTGGACTCCATTTTCTTATTTGAAAATCAGAGACATAAATATTTGATTTTATTTATTTACTTTACAAGCACATAGTAAAAGAAAATTGTGATCAGAATATATGTAATAGTCATCACATAATATAGAATCAGATAGCCTAATTTGGAATTCTTAATTTGTAGCTATTAACTGTGTAATATTAAGCAAGTTACCCTATTTGATTCACCACTATTTCATTCTTGATACACTTTATAGACCAGTAGTGGGGTATAATCACCATCATCATCATCACCATCATCAATACCAGGAAAAAACAATTGCGTTTGTTGGGTACGAACTGTGTGCCAGAAGCCATCCTAGGAAACTCTAGGGTAGGGGACATAGTAATGAATTTCAATATAATAGCGAGTGGAAGTCTTAAATATGGAATGATATTTTAAGAAATTATGAGGCCACTCTTTTTAAAATTGGTATCCTGTCAGAATACTTAGCAAATCAGTAGATAAAAAAGACCTATACTATTCAGAATCTATTTTTTTTTGTCAAGAACCAGAGCAGTGGATCAGAATTAAAGTACCAGTTAGTAAAACTGTGTACTCTTGTTGTGAGTGCAACAGTCTACTATAGTCTGTTGTAGAATGAGGAAATTTCATATTATTCAAGGATCCACTATGTAGAAGGGAATAGGAAAATGACTATCTTTTCACTTTGGCCAACCTCCTTTCTTTATATTGAATATAATTTGGTAAATATATTTGTGCTATAGTTACTAGATAGAAACCTTGATAGAAAATAACTTTTGTCACTAAGTATTTCTAGGCTTAACATAATTCTGAAACAGTGTAAAAATTTATTTGAGAATTTACTGCTTATAAAAAGTTTATTATAGGAGTTCAATAACAAGATAAGTCAAGAAGAGAGCATAAAACAGGGTGATCACAATTGTTAAACACATAGCATGCAATAGCAATTCACTCTGGATGATGGAATGCTGAGTGTCTTACTGAACTTGATATGACTTTGGTACCCCATTTAGAGTACATATTTTTATATCACGTTCCAGCTCCCACACAATTGTTGGCATGCAAGAAAAATTTCCATAGACACCTAAAGGTTTTTGACAGAAAAAATTGGGAAATGATTTTAAATTAAATAAGTAATGCTAAAGTCAGGGGCTATATTTTTATTCTTAAATAGTGTGGCCACAAGTTGGTACAGTGACATAGGCAATTTTAAAATATGATAAGTATCTAGAAGCTCCAGAACAATAGGAAGAGTTTTCTGACTGTAACCAAAATATATCACAAGAGATTTAATCTCTTTTTTGTTGTTTTAGAAAAGCAACAGCAATCATCATCGTCATCAGCAGTAGCAGCAGCAGTAGTGACATTCTAACCCTGGCTTAATAATTAAAATGGAGAAAATGCCTTAAGCAAAATTTTTTAAAAAATAACAAAAACATCAAAAAACTTTTGATGAAAAGTTCTGAATAGGGAATCAAATTGAAATTAAAAATACTGGTAGAAAAATTATAACAAAAGTTAATAAATAAATATCAGTAGGACTTATAGACAAGTATAATAAAAATCAATTAAAAAAGAATCTCTATTACACATGAAAAGATCTTGTATGTAGAGTATCCTATGAAATACACTGGAAAACTATCATAGCTAGTAACTGAATTTAGCAAGGTTGCAAGATACAAGATTTACACAAAAATCCATTGTATTTCTACATACCAGCAATGAACAATTTGAAAATGAAATTAAGAAAACAGTTATATCACAAGAGCGTCAAAAATAATAGAATTCTTAGAAATAAGTTTAATAAAAGAGATGTAAAACTTATATTTCTAAAGCTACAAAAGATTATTAAAGTAAATTAAAGAGGTCTGAATAATGGAAAAGGTCCTGTTTTCATAGACTGGAAGACTTAACATTGAAAAAACATCAATACTTCCCAAACTGACATATAGATTCAACATAATCTTTAACTCAAGTCGATGAGCTTGTTCTAAAATTCATATAGAAAGTGAGAAAACCAGAACCAAAAAATTCCTGAAAAGAGAACAAAGTAGAACTCACATTTCCAGATTTTCAACTTTTACTACAAAGCAATAGCATGAGAATCTGATACAAGGATAAACATATACATGAATGGAATAGAAACTGACAGTCTAGAAATGATCCCATACATCTTTGATCAATTGATTTTCAACAGGGGTTTTAAGACTATTCTTTGAGGAAAGAATAACCTTTCAATAAATGGTGTTGAGTCAATAAATAGTCACATGCCAAGTAAGGAAGTCAGACTTTACCTCGCCGTACAGAAAAATAAACTCAATACCAACAGACTCAAATGTAATAACTAAAATTATAGAATTCTTATACAGAAACATAAAAGTAGATCTTATTTTTAGCTGAGCAAGGAAGTTATTATACTGAAAGGATAAAAGCATCTCTATCATTAAAACAACTCTTTGAGTCTGACTTACAACTAATTCTATTGGATATTACAGTAGATTAACTTAAATAATTTAATGTATTTTTTGGTTTGCATATAGCAATGTATAGAAGGTGTCTATGACTATGTTTCCCATATTAAATGGAGAACAAGATAAAGAACCAGTTTTCTAATAGGTTATTTATGAAGCAGAGTCTTAAAAACGAATCTATTTGGAAAAGAATATTGAGTATATTTAAACCTGTCTTCAACCATCTTTATTAAAAGTGAGGTTCAGGTATGACAGGTTAAAAACGGCAGCTCTTAAGATAGAATCCTCAAAAGTTTCATTTTAAAGTGTAGAGTGATGTTAAAGGAATAGAGGAAGGCTTGGTTAATAGGACTTTAATTGGAAATTATGAGGGACATACAAAAAAAGTGTGAGGCATACATTAAAGTATATTCTAAACATTTGTATGTATAGATGTGCAAATTTCTGTAACTAATGACAAGAAACATGGCAGAATAATATGACTGTTTCAAGGAGCTTTCAAAAGCCAATTTGAACAAGGAATATTTATTTGAGGTGAGTCCCTATACCTCTTGAGATTAGCCTAACACTAATTCAAGTCCTAGTGTCTTACTGGTAAAAATAAATAGACTATAAACTTGATTTATATGTGATGTAATAATCAACTGTGAACTTTGGTTTTCTATGCTATGGTAATAAAGGTGTGTTGAATTTAGAATTTTCTAGAACAGAGAGAAAGGTTGATAAGGTGATAATATGCCAAAGTTATAAATCATGTTCTTGTTATAGAAATAGTTCTTCAGTTTTTTCTGGTTATAATATATTTGTCTCCTGTCTCTTCTCTATTTTTAATTATTATTAATATTGCTTTTATGAGACAAAATGAACAATTGTGTCCTTTGATACTGACAAACTAGAAGATTAGATTTTTTAAGATTCAGCTATTCAATAGGCCTCTGTTTTGCAAATATATATTTTGTAGGTAGTGTACATGTGTTTTTTTTATTTTATAGAGCAAAATGGTTTTACATGCAAAATGGAATAGTTTTGTGTCTCCCTACAGTTTACGTAATGTATTAGATTTGCTTAGAGTTTCAGTGTTTCGATTTTTGATGTCCATGTTCCAAAAATAAATGTGCTATATATTCATGGCCCCACACATCAGTTAATCTATATAATATATATCATATAACATAATGTAATATATAATTATATATAATTCAGTAAAAATACCTATCTTGCATACAAAACTCAATATATATATTTATTATACATATTTACATACATATATAATTTGTTATATATGTATTATATATTTATATATTACATATATTATTTCAGTAAAAATATATATCTTGTATACAAAACTCATTATTAAATATGGCTTACTAAATTTTCTCTTTCTCTGCCTAAATTAACAAAGTTTTTGATTTCATAAACATTGTCATTCCTTAAATTTTATTTTTTCCATATAATTTTCTGTTTGTCTATTTTATAGAGAGGTGAGTACTCAGGCATAAATGTTTTCAATAGTTCTTTGTAGTGGTGGGTTAAAATATTTGTATCTTTATATTTGTGGCAATTTGGGGGAAAAGTTAAAAATCAATGTAGTTTTCTGTGCTGAGAAGCTAATCAGATAATGTTTACGTGTATGATCTCTAGTCAAGAAGTTTTATTATTTGGGAAATGAAGAATAAAGCATCTTTGGAGATAACTTTCAGAGGGGAACACTCTATCTGAAATATAATTGACACCTAATATTTACTGAAGGCTTACAAGCTCCTGACAATTGTCTAAGCACTTTAAGTGTATATCTTACTCAACTTCCATTGTAACCTTGTAAAAATTAAGTTTAAGAAATAAGAGGAGAGAGAGAGAGAGAGAGAGAGAAAGAGAGAGAGACAGAGAGAGGAGTGAGAGAGGTATCAAGGGAATTTAAATTCTCCAAGATCACACAGCTACTCAATGACAAAACAAGAATTCAAATTTACATATTCTGACACTAGAACTTAAGCATCCTATCACAGACCTTAACTACCTCCCAAGAGAAAAACAATGAAAAAGAATGATATATTACTGATAATATTGATGGAACTTGGAAATTATTTTCCCTTAATGTGTCTTTGGGTATATCTTTACAGTGATAAAACTAACTGGAACGGCTGAAGTTCCATAACAAATTTAAATTGCACGATATTAAAGATACTTCATTGATAAGAAGACATGATACTTTCCTTTGGTATTTGGACTACCATTTGATGGTTTACAAGTTATTATTATTATTATTATCATCATCATCATTATTATTAAATGTTTATTTTTGAGAGAGAAAGAGAGAGTGAGCGTGTGCACGTGAACATGGGAGGGCAGAGAGAGAGGGAGACAGGGGATCCAAAGCAGACTCTCTGCTAACACCAGAAAGCCTGATATGGGGCTCGAACCCACAAACCATGAGAACATGACCTCAGCCGAAGTTGGATGCTTAACCAATTGAGCCACCCAGGTGCCACTACAAGTAATTATTTTTAAAGAAAACAAAAATACATATAAATTGGTAAGAATGAACATACACTGTTAGATTTCTGCAGAGCCATAACTGAAGTCAAAAATAGACTATTTCTTTCAGCGTTTTATAGAATCTTAAAAGATATGTATTGCTTTAATAATTTTAATAATCCACATTTTCATTGCTATTTTCCCACACTTAGATATGCAAATATAGAAAAATCTTAGGAATTTATTAATAAAGGGATTTTGAAGTTGAGTCTTTTGGTGCCACCTTCTGGCATGTATTATTGAATAAAATAGTCCAAATGCTAACAACATTTCTAATGTTAAGATAAGTTAAAATAGCTGGTTTTGTGTTTGTTCAGTATATATATTTCTACTTTGAGTTTTATTCACTGAAGTGAATATGGAGAAGATCTTGAATTATACAAAGACAGTATTCACATTCCATTGTAATATTTAGTATATAATAACTGTACATAGAAAGAAAAAAACTGATAGGAAAAGTGGTCGCATTAAATAAATTAGGATTCTTCATTTAATATTATTAACTAAATTTTGCCAATAAATTTTAAAATGTTATTTTATTCTGAGCAACTAAATATAGGATCCAATACCTTTAATTGTCTTTGAATTAATTGCATTTGATCTGATACTGTAATGTTTACAAATTACTTCATGACAGTCTATTCAGGTTATTTCTATTTCATTAGTATGTCATTTATTGCACAAGGCTTAATATTAGCTATCTATATTTGCCACAGCTTCCTTTGATAAAAGTAGAAAAATAATTTATGTGGAAAAAGGTAATAAAATTTTATCTAATAATGGTGACCTATTTTTCCTGGAAACCATTAGCATCTAGTGCTATTACAGATGGAATTTAAAAACATTAGAGGACTACAAAAAGCATATCCTTAGGTAATGCTGATCTCATTATGCAAATTTTACAGTAAATGTAACCATTTGCTAGAAAACCAAAATGGAAAATTTGAGAACAAGCAATTTTTTACCTTATTATTATTATTGACTCCTATTATTATTGTCATTATTGTTATTAACAATAGTAGTACTGGTACACCCTTGCAAACACTGCATCCAGTTTTATAAATTTAAGAAAACAAGACTTTTAGTTATCCCTTTAAAAATTTGGAATACCATGGGGCACCTGGATGGCTCAGTAGATTGAGTGTTCAACTTCGGCCCAAGTCGTGATCTCACAGTTAGTGAGTTCAAGCCCCGCATTGGGCTCTGTGCTGACAGCTCAGAGCCTGGAGCCAGGTTGGCATTCTGTCTCCCTCTCTCTGCCCCTCCCCCACTCACACTGTGTGTGTGTCAAAAATAAATATTTTTTAAAAAGTTTAAAGAAATTTGGAATACCACATATTCCCAAGTCCCTACATAAGGCTTAAAAAAAACTTCTGCCGGTTATATTCTCCAACTTAGAGCACATTCATTTCCTTCAGATTAAGTTTTGTTAAGATATTACAGAATCTCGTTAGACTGTACTTAACTGCAAGATTGTGAGACGTTACTGCAGACAATATAAAATTACCAAATATATGTATTTAATATGGGAAAGAATGGCAGGAAGAGGCTCAGTCCTCCATAAGAACATTTATAAATGGAAAATATTGAATTTTGAATATTATATGAGGTTTATCAAAATATGTATTAATCTCTTTGTTATTTAAATTTTAGTTAGCATACAGTGCAATATTGGTTTCAGGTTTTAGTCTTTCTCTGATTGACTTATTTTGCTTAGCATAAACCATTTTAGCTCCATCCACATCTTGGCAAATGGTAAGATTTCAATCTTTTTGAAGGCTGAGCAATATTCCAGTGTGTGCATGTGCGTGTGTGTGTGTGTGTGTGTGTGTGTAGTGTATGTATTTGTGTGTATATATATATAGTGTGTATATATATATATATATATATATACAGTGCATATATATACATTGTATATAAATGTATTAGATATATACATAAATGTTTATACATATACATGGTGTGTGTATATGTGTGTGTGTGTGTGTGTGTGTGTGTGTGTGTGTGTACATGACACATCTTCTTTAGCCGTACATCAGTCAGTGAACATTTGGGCTCTCTCCATATTTGGCTATTGTTGATAATATTGCTATAAACATTGGGGTGCATGTGCCCCTTAGAATCAGTATTTTTGTATCCTTTGGGTGACTGTCTACGGGTGCAACTGCTGGATCAAAGAGTATTTTGATTTTTAGTTTCTTGACATCCCCTTCTTCGAAGTGGCTGCACAGTTTGCATTCACACCGACAGTGGAAGAGGGTTCCTTTTTCTCTACATTCTTGCCAGAACCTGTTCTTCTTTGTCTTGTTAATTTTAGCCATTCTGATAGGTGAGAAGTGGTATCTCATCATGGTTTTGATTTCCATATACCTCATGATGAGTGACACTAAGCATCTTTCCATGTGTCTTTTAGCCATCTGGATGTCTCCTTTGGAAAAGTGTCTATTCATGTCTTCTGCTAGCTTCTTCACTGGGTTATTGTTTTCTGGGTGTTGAGTTTGATAAGTTCTTTATAGATTTTGCATACTAACCCTTTATCAGATATGTTGTTTGCAAATATCTTCTCCCATTACATAGGCTGTCTTTCAGTTTTATTGATTGTTTCCTTTACCATGCAGAAGCTTTTTATCTTGATGAAGTCCCAAAAATTCACATTTACTTTTGTTTCCCTTGCTTTTGGTGACTTGTTTAGTAAGAAGTTACTCCAGCCAAGGTCAAAGATATTGCTATGTTTTCTCCTCTAGGATTTTCATGCTTTCCTGTCTCACAAGTAGGTCTTTCATCAGTTTGAATTTATTTTTGCATGTGGCATAACAAAGTGGTCCAATTTCCTTCTGCATGTCACCATCCAGTTTTCTCAACACCACTGGTTGAAGAGACTGTCTGTATTCCACTGGATATTCTCCTCTGCTTCTTCAGAAGTGAGTTCCCCATATAGCTGTAGGTCCTTCTCTGAGTTTTCTATTCTGTCCCACTGATCTACGTGTCTGTTTTTGTGCCAGTACCATACTGTCTTAATGACTACAGCTTTGTAATATAGCTAGAAATCTGTAAGTGGGATGCCCCCAGTTTTGTTTTTCTTTTTCAGAATGGCTTTGGCCATTCATGGTCATTTGTGATTCCATACAAATTTTTGGATTATTTGTTCTAGCTCTGTAAAACATGCTGGTGGTATTTTGATATGATTGCATTAAGTGTGTAGATTTTTGGGGTAGTATAGGCATTTTAACAATTTTTTTTCTTCTCATTCATGAGCTGGTAATGTTTTCCATTTCTTCATGTCCTCTTAAATTTCTTTCACAAGTGTTCTATAATTTTCAGAGTTTAGGTCTTTTACTTCTTTTGTTAGGATTATTGCTAGGTATTTATTACTTTTGGTGTGATTGTAAATGGGATTGATTCCTTGATTTCTTTTCCTGTTGCTTTATTATTGGTGTATAGAAATACAACAGATTTCTGCACCCTGATTTTGTGTCCTACGACTTACTGAATCCATGCAGTTCTAGGAATTTTTTGGTGGAGTCTTTTTGGGGACAGAATCCAAGCAGGGGAGGGCAGAGGGAAAAAGACGCAGAATCCAAAGCAGGCTCCAAGTTCTGAGCTGTCAGCACAGAGTCTGATGTAGGGCTTAAACTCATGAACTGGAGATAATGACTTAAGCTGAAGTCACAGGCTTAATGGACTAAGCCACCCAGATGCCCCCATAAGCCATTGATTCTTTAATAGAATCTTCTTTAACTTCCATATGTTTGGGGGATTCCAACACTTTTCTTGCGATTGACTTCAAGTTTCATAGCATGGTGATCTGAAAATAAACATGCTATGATCTTGATTTTTTTGTACTTATTGCGGGCTGATTTGTAACCTAGTATGTGATCTATTCTGAAGAATATTCCATGTGCACTTGAAAAGAAAGTGTTTTCTGTTGTTTCAGGATGAATTGCTCTGAATATATCTGTTAAGTCCATCCAGGTCAGTGTGTCATTCAAAGCCATTATTTCCTTGGTAATTTTGTGCTTAGATGATCTGACCATTGCTGTAGGTGGGCCTTTAAAGTCCCCTACTATTATTGTATTATTATCAATGAATTTCTTTATGCTTGTTATTAATTGATATATTTTGGTTGTTTCAAGTTGGGGGCATAAATATTTAAGATTGTTAGATCTTCTGGATGGAAAGACCTCTTAATTATGATATAATGACCTTCTTCATCTTTTGTTACAGTTTTTGTTTTAAATCTAGTTTGTCTGATATAAGTATGGCTACTCCAGACTTCTTTATATCCATTAGCATGATAGATGGTTCTTCACCCCCTCACTTTCAATTTGCAGGTGTCTTTAGGTCTAAAAAGAATATCTTGTAGGTGATATATGGATGAAATTTTTTTAAGTCATTTAGATACACTGTATCTTTGGAGCATTTAGTCCATTTACATTCAGAGTGATTATTGAAAGATACAAATTGAGTTTTACTGGTAATGATGTTTTCTGGCCCTTTCTAGTCCTTGTTCTTTTGGTCGTCTTCCTTTTATTTCCTCTCTCTACTTAAAGAGTTCCCCTAAAAATTTCTTGTGGGGATGGATTTAGTGGTCACAAACTTCTTTATTTTTTGTTTTTCTGAGAAACTCTCTCTCCTTCTATTTGAAATACAGCCTTGCTGGATAGAGTATTCTTGGTTGCATATTTTTCAGATTCAGCACACTGCCATTCCTTTTGGCCTGCCAAGTTTTGTGGACAAATCTGTTGCAAACCTGATCCGTCTTCCCTTATAGGTAATGGACATTTTTCCCTTGCTGCTTTCAGGATTCTTATCTGTGATTTTTTTTGTGAATTTGACTATGATATGTCTTGGCAATGACCAGATTTTGTTTAATTTAATAAGAGTTCTCTGTGCTTCTTGAATTTTGATGTCTGTGTCCCTCCCCTAATTAGGAAAGTTTTCAGCTATCAGCTATAATTTGCTTACATAAACCCTCTGCCCCCTTTTCTCTCTCTTCATCTTCAGGGACTCCTGGGATACAAATGTTATTATATTTTAACAAACCACTGAGCTCCCTAAGTCTGCTTTCAGGATCCCTATCCTTTGTTTCCCTCTTCTCTTCAGCTTTATTATTTTCCATAATTGTATCTTCTGTATCATTAATTCACTCCTGTGCCTCACCCATCCTCATTTTTATGGCCTCTATTTGGGTTTGCCCCTTGGTTATAGCATTTTTAATTTAAGTTTTACTAGATTTTAGTCCTTTTATCTCTGCAGAAAGGGATTCTCTGGTGTCTTCTATGCTTTTTTTCAGGCCCAGCTAGTATCCTTATAATTGTTTTAAATTTTAGTTCAGACATCTTACTTATATCTGCATTAGTTAAATCCCTGGCTATTATTTCTTCCTGTTCTTTCTTTGCAGGTGAATTCCTCTGTCTTGTGCTTTTGGAGGAAGAAAATAAAAATAATGATAGAATAAAATAAAAATTATTATTATTTTTTAAACCAAAGGAAACTAGATCCTAGGTGTGTTTTGGTCTGTTTGTTAAGAGAAGCCCGATAGAAAAAAAGGCAAGAAAAGGGAGGTAAAAAAATTTTAATGTGCTCTCTCTGTATCCAAGAAACAAAAGAAAATAAAACAACAAAAAAGGAAGCAACAACAACAAACAATTAAACAAACAAAACCAAATGAAGCTAGATCTAGTTTCCCCTAGAGCTGAAACTTTGCAGCAATCTATAGTCAGCAGACTAAGCAGATAGAAAGGATTTGTGCTGGTCTTCAGGGTAAGGGGCCTGCTGCTCTGATTTTCAGGTGAACTTGACCTATAGAAATGGGCCTGGAGGGCACTGGAGGGCAGGGCTTGGTGTAATGGCTCTGTTTTCCATTTGGCGGCACTGTTTAACTCACTGGGGTCCCTCAGTGTCAGTGGGCTAATGGGTGAAAATGGTTTCACGTCACTCTCTAGTCTCCAGAGCAGGAAGTTCATGCCCTCAAAGATACGATCAGCCACTCTTCTTGTGTCACCTGCTTCTGTCAGCTCCCTGTCTTGCCCCCATCTGGGTCCAAGCTGTCCACGTACCAGGTAGCATCTCTCTCCCAAGTTTTATCTCAGGCATAGCCGTATTTAAAACCTCACACTTCATGGGGTGCCTGGGTGGTTCAGTTGGTTGTCCAACTTTTGCCCAGGTCATGATCTCATGCTTCACAAGATTGAGGCTCACATCAGGCTGTGTGCTGAGAGCTCATAGTCTGGAAACTGCTTCAGATTCTGTCTCCCTCTCCCTCTGCCCCTCCCCAACTAGTGTGCTCGGTCACTCTTGCTCTCTCTCTCTCTCTTTCTCTGTCTCTCAAAAATAAAAACATTATTAAAAATAAAATAAAAACTCCCCACATTTCAGTGACTCCTGTGGTTCAAACCCATGGTGATCTTCTGGGGGAGGGTCTGACCACACTGTTGCCGGGCCAGCTTATCCCAGGGAATGGTCACACCACCTTACAGCAGCAGCAGCTCAGAGTTTATAGTAAGTCACAGTACACAGCCTGCACCAGGGTTTGCTGCCCTCAGCTGTTGTCTTTGTTTCTATATGATAAATGGGGAGGCTTGATATGCCTGCCAGGTCTTTTGCCCATGGAGAAGCTGTATCACCTCTGCCGAATGCACTCTAAACAGGAGAACTGCTTCTCTCTTTGTAACCCAGGGGATCCTCAGACTATGCTCCCCACTCCCAGGACTCCACCCTGCTTCCTCACTGAAGCACCACCAGGTGTTGATCTCTATAACTTTAGACTCTATGCTCTGCTGTTTTATAAAAAACTGCTGATATCCTCTTTTCCTATCGGTGGTTTTGGGAAACAGTTTTCTTACGCAGTCTCCTGTGTGTGTTTTCACTCTTTCCCTCAAGGTGCTTTAAAGAGGAATGCATTCTGGGGAAACCCCATGCGCTGCTCTTGCTCTCCCCTTCTGTCTTTCTCCTCTCCACAAAAATGGCTCCCTCCCCTCTGGGGCTCCATGGCTCTTCTCTCCCCCAGTTCCCCTTTCTGCACCAGGAAACTGCTGTGTTTTCTCCCTCAAATTGTGCAGATTGTTCTGTCAGTCCTCAGATTTCCTAGGAGTTCAAAATGGTTTGATGTTGATTTAGCTGTGTTCCAAGGAACAAGTTCAAGATCTCTTTACTACACTGCCCTCTTACCTCTCCCTCAAAATATTTATTAATCTATAACTTATTAATCTAATTCCTCTCAGATGACATTTAAGAATTGTTGACAATTTTCTTTCTTTTTTCTTTCTTCCTTCCTTTCTTCCTTCTTGTCTGTCTCTTTCTCTCTGTATATTCCTTCCTTTCCCTCTTTTTTTTCCTCTTTCACTTTTTTTCTTTTTATGGTTTAAGGTTTGAACTTCTTTATACATACATAAATTTATTTTTGTTTTCTTAGGAAACATCATCCAGGAGATTTAGTCCAATAATCTCAAGGTAGAATTCAGCTATCTATTTAGGAATCTATACACATCTCTCTATGTATCTATCATCTATATGCTCTTGATTTATATTTCCAAATTGATAAAATAATTTCAGTACGTTGTTTTCTGGTCAATATTTTCTCAATAATGTGTTATTAAGATTTATATAATGAGATATGAGGAGAAATAAATGCTTATATTTATTTTTTGTGTTTTCTAGGAACATGGATTATTGCACATTAGTTAAAGTATGGGGCTCTGGAGTCAAACAACCAGGATTTCAGTCACTGTACACTATTTCTACTGATCTTATTTTTATGAAAATTGCCAAGTTGTTTAGCCATTTAAATCAGTTTCTTAATCTGTGCATTTAGAAAGAAAAGGTATCTAATCATAGTACTCTAAGAGATAGTTCATCTAAAATGTTTAATCCGATGCTTAACTCGTAGTAATTAATGTGTTAATTAATATTATTTCTAATGCTTCATATGTGCAGGCAAATTTGGACATTTCTACATGTATTAGTTTAGACCATTTTTATAATCTGAAATATTGTTTTTCTTTCAGATTTAATGTCAAAATGGCTCTTAACCTCATTTAAACTATATTTTTTACTGCCATATTATACAGTCATCATTTTTTCTTTCTTTTATTCATTTAGTTTGGGTGTTTTGTTGAGTCTTAGTATTAAACCAGGCCTTTTAGCTCAAAACTCTGAAGTGTAAAAGCTATACATCACAATGTTTGTTGCTTTAATGAAAAAACAAAAAACTTTGAGTACGAAGGTCAAACAAGGAAATATTTAATAGCAAATTAACGTTTAACTGCATCTAATCAAGTGAAATTTCTTTTTAAGGCACTGACAAATATCTCTAGATAGAACATCCTAAGTATTTTCAATTGATAATTCCATATGAAGGCCCCACAAAATTATTATGTTTATTCTTTGCTCTTACTAACATTGGTTCACTTATATTGCACCCAGTATTTTTCATCTTTCTTAAAACTGACAACCACATGTTGTTAAAGCAAAAAATGTGACCATGTGATAAGCAAACTCAGCTTTACAGTGTGGCCAGGTGTGATTTGAATGTTACTGAAGTGTCAATGCCATTGATGCAGATTGAACAAAAGTGAAATGTGGACTTTGTTTCAATCCACTTTATCTATCTATCTATCTATCTATCTATCTATCTATCTATCTATCTATCCATCCATCCATCTATCTATCTATCATATACTTTAAATTAAACCCCCACCCCAAGAACCCAGGAATGGCCCTTCTTTAGCAGGGAAGGTCGGCCTCCTGGAGCACACCGCTCTGGGAAGCACACACATGGAGTGGTGAGGGAAGACAAGGACACCTGCCTAGCCAACCACATGAGCTGAATCAACCCTGGAGATCAGTGAGGGGAAAGCTGTTGCTGCCAGCTTGCCTCCAGATCCTGTTCTACTCCACTTCAAAGCTAGTAAAACAAATGAACAAACAAAGCAAGCACTAATCCAAACTTCTTTATTTTGGAATTTATCTTTTCATAAATACAATAAGGCCGAGAAGTGAATTTTGACATTCCACATACAGAAGCATAGTTTTTCTTGTTGTTGTTGTTGTTGTTGTTATTTTTCCCAACAACAAGCCATTTCAATACAAAAACTGTTTTTCGTATTATTGTCTTCCCTCTGGTCTGACTTACAATAACTTAACTATTTAATCATATACTGGCAAAGTGTTTTGAATAAATCATTTAACAATATGCTATAAAGATAAATGAATGAATGAATATAAGAAAGGCATTTCATTGAGAGAAAGTTTCTGGAACTAACTTCTTATGGATCTTGAGAAGTTTTTAAACTTCTCCAAGCCTTTGTTTCTTCATATGTGAAATAAGGGGTTTGGAGTCAATAACCCTTTCGATCCTATCAGCTCTGAAATTCTCTGAGCATATGCTTCTGCCAGCCAGAGGAATGTGAATGTAATGGGACACTTTATTGTATTAATTTGTTTTGTTCTTGGAGCTGGGTGAGAATCTTAGGATAAATAAATAACTAGAATGGACATGTAATACCCAAGATTTCTTTATCGTCCCCAAAAAACCAGAAACTGCCAGGGAGACTGAGTCACGCATGCAAAAACAAAGGGCTTTATTACGGGTTTAGGCTCGCCAGGGCCTAAACTCGAGCTCACAGACTTTACCTGCGTGGTGGATCCATGCTGAGAGCCCTGAACAAAGGCAGGGTAGGGCTTTTATGAGTTTGGGAAGGGGGAGTTACTGGAATCCAATTATTATTGACAGGTTTATCCAATTACAATATATAGAGTGTTAACCAATCACAGAGTAGACCCAGGACCCAGGACCCTCACATAGGGCGTAACCAGACTTAAGCAATAACAGATCTAGGCCTGCCCTTAGGAATGTTAAGGGTATTACAAGGGTGGTCCCTCTTGCCTTGGGCAATGTGTGCCCTTCTATTGTCTCAAACCTGCGTCCTTACAGACAAATCATTGTGTATTGTATGGTCCTCATTTGTCTCAAGGTTACACTAATGGATATTATGTTTCAGAGTGTCAAAGAGAAGTTAATGACACCCTGGAGATTATCCTTATACAGGCTTTTATGTGGGAGTCCTGTACCATTCAGAGGAATTCATCAGGGATATAGAAGAGGAGGGATACATGTTAATAGATTTTGTTTGATGAATGGGTCTCCAAGATAATGAGATTTGAGGTTTGGGATGAGTTCCATGATTGGCAGTAACCTCTTCAATTGCAGGATCTCCTGTGGTAGGTTAATGGAGGGTGTGTGTGTGTTTAAGAGACAGAGACAGAAAGGATAGGAGAGAGTGTGTTTACTAATGAGAATTTGGGGAAAATTTTTTAAAAATCCCCTGCCCAATCCTGGTATAGAGCAGTAGAGCTGCTTGACTTAAATGCTTGCAGAGATCATGGATAGTCATAGTAACAGGAGTTGCAACCAAAATAGTTTGCCACAGAAAAAAATGAGAGTCCATTTCTTAAGTCATATATACAAGGTAAGGTCTCTAGTATCATAACTCCTACAGAAAGGAGAAAGACTTTTTTAAAGATTGCTATGGTCTGAATTATATCCCCCCAAACAAACTTATATTTAGAAGCCTTATTCCCCAAATGAATTTAAAGATAGGGTTTTTAAGGAGGTCATTAAAGTTAAATGAGATCATAAGGGTGGGGACCCTCATCTCATCAGATCAGTGTCCTTGTAAGAAGAGAAAGAAAGAAAAAAAAAAAAAAGAAGAGAAAGAAGAGAAAGAGAAGCCAGAGATAAGTGTCTCTCAATGTGTACCTATGTCTCTATGTATATCTACATAGATACCTATATATATAAAGCATAATATTATTCCCTTTTTTCTATTCTAAAAATATACATGAAATGGTGGTTTTAGATTCTCTATCTTACGGCCAATAACATACTATCTCATTTAAACTACAGATTTATGATTAGACTAGATATATGATAGCTTGAAACTTATAAATTCATTTTTTGCTTCAAATTTTCTTGAATATTCTTGACCTTTTGCTTGTCCATATTCATCATTGACTCAATTTGCCACAAATGTGCTGGGATTAACTTTGAGATTAAATTGAATCAATAGAGCAGTTTGGAGATAGTTGATATATTTTTAATATTGACCTTTTATCCATTAAAATGTCATGTTACATTTGTATAGATATTCTTTAATAGTTGTTTCCTATGCAAAGAATGTGAGTACATTATCTTTTGTGACCATTTTAAATAACATCATGTATAAAGCAGATTTTTGTGTGTTTCTTTTTACTCAGCAAAGTTGCTAAATGTACTAAATAAATTTCACTTAAAACCCTGAGTTAAGGGGTGCCTTAGATGGCTCAGTCAGTTAAGTGTCCTACTTTTGATTTTAGTTCAGGTCTTTTTTGTTTTGGTTTTTTATTTATTTTTGAGAGACAGAGAGAGATAGCAGGAGCAGGGGAGGATCAGAGAGAGAGGGAGACACAGATTCTGAAGCAGGCTGCAGACGCTGAGCTGTCAGCACAGAGCCTGATTCGGGGCTGGGACCCACGAACTGTAAGATCATTACCTGAGCCGAAGCTGGACGCTTAACTGACTGAGCCACCTAGGTGCCCCAGTTCAGGTCTTGATCCACAGTTCATGGGAGTAAGCCTGTGTAGAGTTCTGCACTGACAGTTTGGAGCCTGCTTGGGATTCTCTCTCCTTCTCTCTTCCTGCCCCTCTCCCACTTTCACACACTCTCTCTCATTCTCTATGTCTCTCTCTCTCTCTCAAAATAAATAAATAAATAACCATTTTAAAAACCCTAAGTTAAATTTTAAACTCATATTTTGAAACTCATATAAAAGTATAATAACATACATAATCTCTTTTCCTAAAATGTCTGGCACTAAAAGGACCATATGATCAATGACACAGTCAACATATACTATTTCAGTTAATACTAGTATTTTAAAATGTTTCATCATGGACAGATGTGCATTATGTTTCTGTGGAAAGCATATTATCATAGAATTTCTGCTCCCACCCCACATTATTGTTCAGTGATAATACCAAATATTTTTTACTGATGATAATGACAACTTGTAAAGATATTGTACCTTTTGTTGTGTTAGGAAATAGCAAAGAATACCAAGATACATTTAAATTTATAATGTGTTCTTCAACTAGGGAAATTATGTTTAAAAATTCAGAATTTACTTCACTTTCTACCTAGTATCATTCATCATTCTCTGTATGTTTAGTGAAGTATTATACTGAGAAAGAGAGAGAGAGACAGAGAGAGAGAGATTATATTAGAAAGAAAGATAATCCATCCTTTATATTTTAGAATTCCTTTATTTAATATAACTTTAATAGTTTTGTCAACATTATGTCTCTTGTGAAACAGAACGGAAGATTGTATTTTCAATTACTTTTTGATTGCATGTGAAGTTGAATGTGTCAAATTAGTGAGGTAAACAAAATTGAACTAAATGCAATATCCTGTGCTTTATTGGACTGTTAAACTTTCTGGAATATAAGTGTATGAGTTTCTTCAGAGTATTTGTGGTGACTCCCTAGTGAATTTATTGTGTTCGTATTTCCAAGTATGCATTGAAAACTCAATGATGTGAACAGTGCCATAAGTAAAACTCAAAAATCCTTATTAACCGTATCAGATTAATAAACTAACATATATTTGGAAGCAAAAACCAGTGAAATAGAAGTAAAATAACCAGGTAAATAATATTTAATTTTTAAGAAATAGGAAAAATTTAATCTAAAATTGTTCCATAGCAATTTTATTATATAATAAATTTAGATTATATTAGGCTGCATTATATAGTAGTGACTTCTAATTTTCCATTACACATTTACCCCTTATTCCTTAGTAAGAGCATATCCTCTCCCCTATGGGAGAGAAGAAATAATTGCCCTACATACAAGAAGTAGTTTTGAAGGGAAAGGTTAATGTGTTATTCATTCTGTGCCTATTATCACTGGCTACAATGAGTATGTGAGATCTGGAGCTCTCCCAAAAAGTCTGAAAGAACATAAATTACATAGGACCTCAAAGGCTATAGGCTCATTGATTCAAAAATTTCTATATTGTAACACTATTGCCTTGAAATAAGAGAAAAAACAGAGTTTGTATTCAAATACATTTGGAAAATATTTTGTATTACATTTTCTACCTTACTCATTTGCTCAGTTAAGATTCCAATTGTCTCAACTAATTTGATTTAAACCATGCATTAACAATGAGGGTGATATCATCCTAAAAGGGTATTATTGGTTTGGGGGCTGCAAAAATTCCTAGATATTGTAATAGTTTCTGTCAGTATTAATAGTGTGTATTAAAATAGTTTGGTCCTCCCAAGCTCAACTCTACTGGACAACAGAAATGTGAGTGGTGATGGAGATTAGGGGGGGAAATATATATATGTCTCTTTAGTAGGTAATAAAGAAAAATAGATTGCAAAACACTAGTTCAAAGCTTTCTTCCAAATTTTTAATGTGCAGCACTTCTATAAAAAAGGATAACCTAAAAGTTGTATGTATATTCTTACTTCAGTATACCTACTAAGGAAAACAACACAAAGCAGTATTATTCATTTAGATAGCCATTAGAAATTTAGGTAATCTTGGAGAAAAAATGAAGTTGTATACTCAGCTGACATCATAGACCATGAAATTCCAGAGGGGGTAGATGAGTAAATACTTAGACATTAGTGCACTTTTCAAGCAAGTGATTAAGGGGAGAACTGACGACAGTCATGACCAAGATATATATTCTCAGTTCTAAACCTCTTCTGGCATACTGAGTTTTCCCCAAGAATTCTCCAAGATTCTGCTGCTTTTAAAAAGAAAAGAACTGAATATTTTTCCCTCAAGTAAAATATTGGGCTTTCCATACAGAAAAAAAAAAATGATCTCCCTTTTTAACCTCCTTTTTCCTCTTGCAGGCTTAACCTGCTCTTTGGAGACAACAAGGCCTGTGGTTTTTATGGGCCAGAGAGGACCCTTTACCTGTCCAGGCTGCAAAAGTCTCTCCCTTGGTTTTCTACTATTGATTTTCACCCTTTTTACGTGCTGCCCTTTGCAATGTATTGAATTGTTTCTTGAAGAACATACTCTTCTTCAACTTATTAAACTTATTTTTTAAACTGCTATTCTAACTTTGCTAGTGTTTAAAATGAGAAAACACAAATTTTTATTTTAGCCCTTCATCCGAAACTTCTCATGAACTGTTGTTAAAAAGACAGAAATGTGTATTCCATTCAACCAGTCTGTGTTTCCACGAATAATCACCCTATCAAAGCAAGCAAGCCCCAACTCCCCTGTAGAAAGAGGGATTTCACTGCTGGCACCCATGAATAAGGAGGGTGTGAGGGAGAAGCGATATACTTGTACTGTAGGTTTGTTTTGGGACCCAGGTTTCTCAAAAATTAGTCCTATATTGTACTTATATTTTTTTGTAATTTTATATGGCTTTACTAACTCGAGAATACATGATAATTTATAAAATATATATGCCTCTAAAGCCATGGTTGAAGACTTTTTGACATTTCAAAAAATTCACCTAGGGGCACCTGGCTGGCCCAGTCTGTGGAACATGCCACTTTTGATTTCAGGGTCTTGAGTTCAAGTCTTACGTAGAGCAGAGAGATTACTTAATGAAAGAAAATTGTTAAATTCAACTAAAAACTAATACATTCATGTACCAAAAAAATATCCTTACATAGAATTCATAGTATCAAATTCCAAAAAATAGATCTTATAAAATAAATTGGAAAAATTTTATATAAAAATATGTACAACTTCTACTAAAACTTTTTAGTTTTGGTGAAGTAGAGATGAACCTATATGTAAAACTGAATGTATATACATATCATATATTTGTACTTATTTTTTGTATTTTATATGTTATGTAGTATGAGGTGTTTAATTTTGCAAATACTAACAAGAATGCCTCATATAAGCAAAACCTGTCTATGGTTGTAAAGTATGGCGCTTTTAGCATTTTAATACTATAAAATCAACTTCAATATAAGAGCAAATTATGCAGTAAGAGATTTTTCTTTTAAAACAAACCTTTGAAAATATGTTGTATACTCTGTAATCACTTTAGAATAAATTACAAGTGTTTTGAAATATCATTTGTATGTTATTGAAAATAGTAAAGAAAAACAGTGATCTCCACACCTCATTTGCATCAATGTCTCTTTTATGATTTCATTAAAAATGTGTCAATTGAATAAAATGTATATTCATTGGGAATGCTGACTCTGTTCTACTATATATGGATCACACTACTTATATTTGAATTTAAACAATAAGGAAAACATATCTGCTTAAATGAGATACAGGGAACTAGCTAACGTTTTTCAGGACGCTTTAGTGAAAGCATGGGGTACTATAGTTTTGGCAAAGACAATTGATTTTTAATTTTATTAATTTCCTAGAAAAGTATAGATTTTCAGTGGCAGTCAATAGAAAATAATAATTTATTATTAGCCTTTATGTAGCAGCAAATAGAACAGTATAACGACTCTATAGCTCCAGTGAAAATCACAATACTGTAATACTTCATTTATAGCTGAAAAGTATTAGATTCCATCTAAGAGGATACATTAAAAAGATTCTGTAGAACAACCTCTTCATAGGCCAGTTTCACCTATGAAGGAATCATGAAACATTCAACACATGGCAATGTTTTAACAGAGATAAATATAAGTTTTATTAGGGAATAAAATATGGTGGAGAAAATATACTTTTATCTCTTCCAATGGTGAAATTTGGTCGATATTTTTCTATACAAAGTCTCTTAAAGTAATTTTCAGATGAAAATACTGTTTCTCATATTGAAAAGTCTGCTTCTACAAACAAAGTGACTCTTTGGACTAATGGCTGTCCTCTACACACATTCCCTTCACAAGAGCTTTTCATGAGACTTCAAAGAACAGCTTAGACTTGTAACTCCAAAATATTTGTCTTCCTCCCATGAACTTTGAACTATACATCTGATTCTATATATAATACTTCCACCCGGATGTCCAATAAAAAACTCAAGCTTATTTCAATGCTTAAAACTGAATTCCAAATGTTTTTTTCTTTAAACTTGTTCCACCGAGAGCCTTTCTCATCTCAGTTACTGCCAACCTCTTCTATTTGGTTGCTCAAGTAAAAAAATATCGGAGCCATTCTTGACTTTTATCTTTCTTTTAGACCATTCAATCCATCAGGAAATCTTTTTGGTTCTACAACTTGCCATCATCTCTCCATTGCTCTATCAGTAATAGTCCAGTCTACCATTGTCTCTAGACATTATTATTATATGTCTGTTTCTATTCTTTTCCTTATAATTTACTGAATACAGCTAATTAGAACTCTTCTGTGATGCTGTAAATCATATCCTGTAATCCGTAGCTCAAAACTACTCAAATGGCAAATTGCATCAAATTAATTGTATCAATATCATCTAGCTTACTTTTCTGACATCATTTCCTTCTACTCTTCTCCTTTGTTGTGCTGCTTCAGCTACCTCTGTCCTCTCCTTATCCATATCAAAATATCTCCATCTTAGGACTTTTGCATTGCCTTTTTTTTTTTCTTCCAGATCTCCAGATGTCTAGTTACCTACACTCCATCCAGTTTTTCCTCCTGAAATGCATCTTTTCCATTAAGTTTTCATTTACCATTCCAATGAACTTTCAGATCACCCCTCTCTCCCTGAACTCTTTAACCTCTCTTCTACTTTGTTTATCATCTGTTCCACATCACTGGATTATGAGGATCATGAGAACAAACTTATTTTTCTTATCCCTAATACATTAAAGAAAATTTGATATAGAGATGGCGCTAAATATTTAATATACTATAAAATGATTAAATGAATATTTTAATGACATTTAAAGTAGTTTAATAAAATATATAATTGGAACATTAAAAAATCACTATAGTATTACAATGACTATAGCAATGAGAAAGTCTTCATTCTCAAAAAGCAAATACTTTGGCTGTATGATATTTTGATACTAAATGGAAGAAAATATTAGAGTAAAATTGTTTGAAATGAATATTACTTTGGAGGATTCTTGGGTCTTAATTTTGGTAATTTTAGTTGGTCAAAATTTTTCTGACTCCATATCATAACCAATAATTGACCCAAGTCAAAGAAATATGTTAACTAGGCATGGAGCAATCTGATTCACTTCCCCTCTTAATTGAATTTAAATATAAAATGGTTTGGGTAATTTTTGGTTGCTTAAGTGAAACTAAACTTAAAAAAATCATCCAGACTATACTGGTTACTTAACTGAAAGATATACGTCTACAGATCTGCAGGTAGTAACCATACATAGTTACCTCCTGAAGTTAGGAGCTATGATTAATATGTGACACTATATCTATCTTAGTTACCTAGAGAAAGGAAGATGCATAAACACTTTCCTCCTGTTACAAAAAGGAAGGAGGTCTTAAAAATCACTTTATTTCCAGTAAGAAGGATTAATTAATTGCTAAAGAATTCCTCAGGTGAAAAAAAAAAATTCCTCAGGTGTCCTCAACCTTGTTAGAAGTAGTCATAAGTAATAGCATTTTAATAGTAAGCTCAGTCTCTTTTCAGGATGGATCAAGAATTAACTTTTGACCTAGGTCTAAAGTCCATGCTTTATTTGAACTTCCCATCTCTGAATAAACACAAATAAATAAATAAATAAATAAACAGTAAAAAAAATATGTATCAGGGCTAATTCACACCCTGAGTCTAAGAAATACTTCCTGTAGGCTTTATTATTGCCACCAGATGCCAGAGGAATTTTCACTGTGAAATTAAATCACAACTTTCCCAAACTACTTGGCTCCCAAATACCTCAACTTTTTCACCCACTATATTATCTTTAATCTAGTATAACTACATTCATTCTACTGTTTCTGTGTTTTCATTTTTCTCCATGAGAAAGCCCTGAAATCCTAGGTCTTTTTTTACTACTGTATCCTAAACCCCAGGGAGCTCTGTGAAGCCACTAAATAACAGTACTTTTTCTATTCTACTATTTATGGATATTGGGCTATTTGTAGCTTTTAATTATTATTAGTAGTAATAATGTTAAAAACATTCCTGTACATGTCTCCTTGTGTGCACGTGCATCCATTTCTGTGGACTATACAGAGGGTTACCAGATAAGATACAAGTACATCTAGTTAAATCTGAATTTTGTTTAACTAACAAATAACATTTTATTGTAAATATATCCAAATGTCCTCCTGACTCTTACTCTACTCTCTTGAATTTAGAGTCTATCATCAGCAATGTCACTTATATCATCATTCTCTTCTCTGAATTGTCCCTTAACCTTCTCATTCCAGCAAAATTGTAGCTCATCTGAAGACACTGCATCACCAGAAGCCCTTTCAAGTAATGACATTTTTTCCCCCTCTGAGCCTTCAAACCCCTGGGGATGGAGATTGGTAGGCATTTTCTTGTTCCTCACTATTCATTTCAAACCATTCTCCCTCTTTCCTTCTTTAAACTCTTCAATTTTGTTGGTTTTCTTGCTTTAAATTTATTTATTTATTTTGAGGGAGGCAGAGAGGGGCAATGAGAAAGGGAGAGAGATAGAATCATAAGCAGGCTCTGTGCTGTCAGTAGAGATCATGACCTGAGCTGAGATCATGACCTGAACTGAAATCAAGTGTCAGACAGTTAATTGACTGAGCCACCCAAGTGCCACTCAAGTACCGTTTTAAAGTGAAGAAATGGGCAGAAGACATGAACAGACACTTCTCCAAAGAGGACATTCAGATGGCCTCCAGGCACATGAAATGATCCTCAACATCACTCATCATCAGGGAAACACAAATCAAAACCACACTGAGATACTACCTCATGCTAGTCAGAGTGGCTAAAATGCACAAATCAAGAGACTATAGATGCTGGTGAAGGTGTGGAGAGACGGGCACCCTCCTGCACTTTTGGTGGGAATGTAAACTGGTACAGCAGCTCTGGAAAACAGTGTGGAGGTTCCTCAGAAAACTATCCATAGGACTCCCTTATGACCCAGCAATAGCACTGCTCGGGATCTACCCAAGAGATACAGAAGTGCTGATGCATAGGGGCACATGTACCCCAATGTTCATAGCAGCAATGTCAACAATAGCCAAATCATGGAAAGAGCCTAAATGTCCATCGCCTGATGAATGGATCAAGAAGATTTGGTATATATATATATATATATATATATATATGTATATATATATATATATATATATACATACAATGGAGTATTACACGGCAATGAGAAAGAATGAAATCTGGCCATTGGTAGGAAAGTGGATGGACCTCAAGGGTGTCATGCTAAGCGAAATAAGTCAGGCAGAGAAGGACAGATACCATATGTTTGCACTCATAGGTCTAACAGGAGAAAAGGAGAAACCAAATGAAGGACCAGGTGGAGGGGAAGAGGGAAAGAGCTGGGGAGAGAGA
>PJEM01012539.1:0-46348 GCA_004023845.1 Helogale parvula | reverse complement strand
CCGTCCTGTGAATGTGACCAGTGTCCCAGAGAAGACTGCCACATTCTAGTGAAGACCTAGCTTCCCGAGGGCACAACCAGGTTCTGTTTGGGGACAACGGTGGGAGCCCCGGAACCACAGCCAAGGTAAGAGGTGAAGAGAAGCCCGAAGTCTAAGGGAGCAGCCCGCCCCTGCTGCAGGGAGTGGCCGCCTTGAGGGCCTCTGTGCACCGCCTCCAAGTCGCCTGTCCCGCCCGGGGTGATGTGACGTGACGGGGGACGTGCTTGAGAAAACACAGGTTCCAGGGCCAGCGGCTCCACCACCGAGGCTGTGCCGAGCAAAGTCCTCACACACACAGCAGCCGCACACTCGTCAGCGGCTGAGGCGGGCGCGGGGCCGGCCACAGAGATCCACGGGAGGCATATGAAAGCTGCAGGACACATTTCCCCGAAGGCCAGGCTACCTGGTGATTTACAGAGTCGTTAAAGACTCCTGCGAGGCACTCTGATCGTCGGGTTGAGTAAAAGTCTGTAATTGGCTTTAATTGGCCCAGGACGTCGGCAGAGCCCCCGTGCATTTTATTTGGGATCTGATTCCCCGCGCCCTCCATCTGCACCCCATAAAAAAACCCACGTGCTTTTTGCCCTGGAGTTGCAGCCCGAACGTGTACTCTGCATAGAAACGGGTCTCTTCCCGGCGCGATGGCCTCCGACCAGGGAGGGGACTTGGCTGAGCGCTCCCTGATCTGTTACACAGCATAATTACCCCTCACCAGGGTGTTACGAAATTCAGGTGTTATGAAATACAAGGAGGCTAGTGACCGGGGTGACTGGTCCTGTGCAGCGCTGGGGGGGTACTGGGCAGGGAGGGGGCGGCAGCAGCGGCCCAGTCTCGAAAGTCAGCAGCTCAAGCCCCACCCCCAAGACCCTCAAGCGGGGGGCTTTGTCTCCCAGTCCATGCTGTGGTTCTGACAGCTGCACCTGCTTTCCTGCGGCCAGTGGGGACCACATGGGTGCTGGGCTCATGACCATTCCGTCCCCGATGGGCAGGAGCCTGAGGATCCCCAACAGACGGAAGCTGACAGTCCTCAGCGATCAGCACGTCAGCAGCCGCCTTAGTGGATGAGGCAGTAAAATTTGGGAAGGACAGAAGGAGAATTCCTAATTCCTGAGCACCTGCTGGGGCCCGACCCGTGCGTAGGCCTCCTCAGGACCCCCTGAAAGGCAGGTGATCTTACACCTTGGGTGCAGACTGGGCCACGAGAGGCCAAGTGGCCTGTGGAAGGCCTTCCGGCTGGCTGGGGCCACCGAATTCAAACCGGCGACGCGCAGTTCAGCAGAGGTACCCTGTGGTCTTTGCTGGGGAGACGGTGCCAGCAGCGTGGGCCAGGACGTCCAGGAAACGCTTGCAGATTGTGTTGTTTGGGGGATATTAATGACACCTTCCTCCCCGAGAATCTGTCTCTGCAGCCAGCAAACAACCTGGCGGTTTGCTCCAAACCTATTGGTGTCTGGGCCCATAGACAAGAAGAAAAGTTAACTTCAGTGGAAACATGTGAGGTGAGGAGAACTCTGTGTGGCCGCACGACCACCGTCACCTGCCTCGCCAGGATTTTGCCCGCAAGCGATGGAGATCCTTCCCTCTCCGCCTCCAAGCCGACAGCTCAGGTCCACACAGCTCCTGGACGCTCCGTCCCTTCCCCCCTCCCCGCCTCCAGCCCGCGCCTCTCACACGCACACGTCCCTCACCCCCTTCCCAGCCCGCCTTGCCGACCGTGCCACAGCCCTGCTGGCCTCCGTGACTCTCAGGCACACAACCCAACACCGTTCCTGTAGCAACAGCCCGCAAGAGTACGCTTTTAATTACACCGCATCCAAATGGAGAGCTCTTTGAGTCAGATCCGGGGCTCTCTTTCCGGCGAGCACGGTTCCGGGTTCCATGGGCGGTCTTGACTTTTAGAGACTCCAGATGTTCAAAGGCGAACGGTCATCACGCTTGATCTCTAAGTGCCTTAATGGAAGTCTGCAGCTACCATGTTTCAAAGTGCCCCAAAGAGAACCTTTCATATTCAAGAGCAAAGTAACTCAATTCAAAACTTTTATTAATAATGTAAAAGGCTTGTGTGACACACAGAAGCCAGAAAAAAATATGGGGAAAATCAGAGGAGGCTTTGCTTTATCAAAGAGCAGCCAAAATAAAGGTTGGTCTTAATTGAGGGTGGGGGGGAGCCCCTGCATGGAGGGGGCCACGGCTCACCAATGTGTGCCCTGGGATTTTAGCAGAATGCTCTGGGCACCAGCTTACGACCCAGCCCTGCTGCCGCCCCTCTGGGGGCAGAGCGGCCTTCCCTCCACGCCCACGCTCGACCTCGACTTGAACCTCAAGGCTTTCTTGTTCTGAAAGCAGCAGCCTGCCCACCTCAGGCCAGGTGCTCACGGAAAGCGTCTTCCAGAGGCCGCCGCGGCTCTCTCCGGGTCCTTAGCTTGGTTTTGGAAAACGAGGCGTGCCTGACCTCACCTTGGAGTTTCCTAAAGAAAAGCTCTGCTTACTGGTCCTCATCAAGGTCGCCAAGTTACTGAGATGAAGTCGACAGCTACATCAGCCTGCACACTGTCCCCACTTGTCCTCTGCCACGGGGCTTCGACCCACGAACCGTGAGGTCGTGACCTGAGCTGAAATCAAGAGTCAGACACTTAACCGACTGAGCCACCCAGGAGCCCCCATTCTTAACGTTTTATTAAAAGGAAACATTTAGAGGGGCGCCTGGGGAGCTCAGACGGTTGAGCACCCGACTTCAGCTCAGGTCATGATCTTACAGCTTGCGGGTTCCAGCCCCGCGTCGGGCTCTGTGCTGACAGCTCAGAGCCTGGAGCTGCTTCGGATTCTGTGTCTCCCTCTCTCTCCGCCCCTCCCCTGCTCACACTGTCTCTCTCTGTCTCTCAAAAATAAATTTAAAAATTTTTTTTTAATTTTAAAAATAAATAAAAGGAAACACTTAGAAAAGTGTAGAGACCATGAATACTCAAAGAATGTTCTAGAAGTGAACACGCGTGTGTGCTCACTTTCACACATTCATAAAGAGAATTTCACCAGCTTCCCAAAGGTTCTCCGAGGGTCCCTGAGTCACTGCCCCCCCCACCCCATGGCTAACGGCATCCCCACCTGCTAGGAGTCACCAAAGTCACACCCCTGGTGCAGATAGGTCTGCCTCCCACGCCCTCCCCCACGGTGGCCAGCGCTGCTCCGACAGACCATCAGTGACAGGCTGATGTCATCTGCATTTTGACTTAAATTAAGAGTCAAGTTGAGCCCTTTCCTTCTGGTTTATTGATGTTTTCTGGCGCACCGGTACTGCTGCCGCAATAGGCAAAAACGAGCTGCTGCACCTGCCGGGACCCGGTGACACGAATTACGGAACACGCCGAAGCAGATCGATGACCTGCAGACAGTTGAGAACAATGAGGTCCAGACACGATGTTCCAGAAAAATACCTCCCAGATACGGAGTAAATGATGAAGGCAAGAAACCAGGAGCACGTATGGTGGGGGCCAGCCTTGGTTTAATTTAAAAAAAAAAAAAAAGACCAGTTTATGTGCCACAGAATTCTGGAAGAACATTCCAGAAAACGTTGGCCATGCTTACCTTTGCCGATTGAGACAGGAGGGAGGGTGGCAGATTTTTACATTTAATTTTGTTTGACTAACTTTTTCATGGAGAAATTTTGATTTGCAGAAAACCCGCAAGGTAGTGCAGAGAAGCCACGAATGTAAAACGGCTCCAAAACCCAAAGGGCGTTCGCTGTTTTGAACGAGGTCCCTGTGGGCCCTTCACCCATTTCCGGCACCCCAAATGCTGCCAGCCACCCGCCGTCACCGTGGGACACTTGTCACAGCGCACTGGAGCGTCACCTCGATCTCTGCCACAGGCTCTCTCCGGAAGCCACCAGCCTCCGCCAGCGCCCCATCTGTCCCCGTGGTCCATCCGAGCCCCCACAGGCATGGGGCGCCGTGCCTGTGTCCTGGGCGTCTCTGGTCTGTGGCCTCTCCGCTCCCCATTTCCCGGGACTCGGCCGATGGTGTAGAGCAGTGCTGGTCAGGGATGCGGGGACATGTCCTGCAGCTGGCATCTGTCTGGTGGCTTTTCCCTCGACCTGACTGGGTTTCGTGGAGAGGACACCACAGCCGGTGGTTTTCCTGTGCCGGGATCCCAAACGCCCCCCTGGTCACCGAGGTCACCAGGCCGAGGCCGAGCCTGCAGATGCCTGCAGAGAGCCCCCCACCTCGAGTGTGTTGGGGGTGGCCGGGGCCTCCCCTCCCGGAGGGGGGAGGAGCCACGAGCTGTATTTGGCATTTTTCTTTTACCTTGAAGCCCTTCTGTGGCGTTTGTGTCCTCAACCTGTGCGTGGGTGATTTCTGAAATTTTAAAATACTGCAGTCGCCAAAACAAACGTGAGATGCTGAACAAAAATCGAGGGATGGAGGGCAGTTTTTGTGACATTCTGCCCTGAGCGAGGCTCTCTGTCCTGCGGAACCGTGTGTGCAGCCCACTTCCAGATCCAGGCAGGCAGGGTGACAATGACCCCATCCGTCTATTTTGATGAGCGGCTGGGGCCCGACGGAGGCCGGGAGGCGAGCTGCGGCCAGCGTTCTGGCCCGATGGGCGGGGCCCCGCGGTGACCGGGAGGGGAGGGGGTCACGGGCGTCCTCAGGAGCCCAGGAGAAACCAGAACCTCATTAGCTGCAACCCCCGCTGTGACCTTTGCCCCCGCGTGACCTTGAGAAAGCTCCTTAGCTCCCAAGGCTGCTTCCGCGGGGGTCAAGTGAGCACTCGGAGTCCCGCCTGCCTGCGTGGAAAATATCTTTTGATGATTGATCAGCTAATGCTTGGAAACAGCTCCGGAGCCGGGAGCCGCTTCCCCAGAAAGTGCTAAGCAGTGTTATTAAGGGATCAAACAGGAGGGCTTTTGTGTCTGATGCCAAGATGGTTTTGTTAAATTATGAAACTTGCTTTGATAAACCGCCTCGAGGTGCCATCTGTGACACGCTTAATGTTTTTTCCCCCACTTCCCTGAGCTTATTGAATTATTTGTACACAATTTATTTTACTTTCATGGGGCATTAAATTACTCGGAGACCTTGAAATATTTTATAGCCAGTTGCAGGGACCGGGACGCTGCCTGAAGAGTCTGTGATGGATTTCTGTCTCTAGGAGACGGAACGCTAGTGTTTCCCCTGCGGGGGGAGGGGGCGGCGCCTGTAAACAGCTTCCGGTTCCGGTTTCCGCGGGCCCTTACTTCGCAGCTGCCCCGTCGTGGTTTGGAAGCAGGCGAGCCGATCCGGGTATCCGGGACCATCTCGGTGTTGCAGGCAGAGCCTTCAATCACGGGACGTTTGAAGTGTCTTCCGACGTGGGGGGAAGCCTGTGGCGAGTCCGTGTACCCATCATACAGACCAGCGGTCAAGTCGGGGCCAGCTGGCGTTAACTCCACCCCCACACCGTCCGTCCCTGCGCGTTCCTTTGAAGTCAACCCCAGATCTGAGAGCTTTTCATCTGTAAGAGGAAACATATTTTTCACGCGGATAAAAGGGTTGTGGCCACTTCCCGTGGGCAGGTCAGCCGTGACACTGGAGAAGGTACTTCCTTTCCATCCCCACCAGGCCGCTGAAGCTGCAGTAGAACACGGGTATTGTTGGGGCGGCTCGGACTCGGTGGCGGGACCCGGCCGGGCCCTCCCCGGACGTCTAGTCCTGGACGCTGGCCTTGGAGGGAGGGAAGTCCTGGCTGGCCGCAGACCCCCGGGCACCCACGTCACTCCCGCGGCCCAGCCCCGGCCTAGGAGAGGCAGCGGCCAGCAGAGAGGTTCCTCCTGGCTGACGGTGTGTGACGGGGTAGAGCCGGCCCTCCGGCGGGGCCACGCAGTTCCCTGACCCTCCTCCTTCCGCACCCCCCCTGGGGGCCGCCTCCGGAGGAGGCCTCTCAGAGAATTCCGGAAAGAGTAGCACTCTGCTCCGCTGACCTGGCTCTGGGGCACGGGTGCTTCCGCGTCTCCCGGGCGGCGAGTTAGGGTCTCCCCTTCCCTCGCTCGTGACTGATGTGAATGTGCTCTGGTGACAGCTACAGGGGCGATCACAAGTTTAAAGGTCACGTACTGTTCGACCCCGAAACAAGACCCTGCCTCAGGCAGACTTCCCCTCGAGCACGTGATGTCCGTGTGGCATCGTTGACCGTGGTCAAAGACCAGCCAGTGACGTAATGGCATCACCGAGAGCCCATCTGTGCAACAGACTGTGCTTCAGCTGCTAACAGAATAAGGGACATTCTCCAAAACCTGTGGGCAAGCGGAAAGCAAGGTGCGGAAACAGACGTTGTCATTTGAGGAGGGGGCAGGGTCTGCGCATTCGCATTTATGTGGACATGCAGACAGGAGATACAGAAGCTCCTGTATCTACTTCCGTTCGGGACGCGGAGTCCTGTGCACGCCCTGCAGATCCACATAAATGCAGACGCCTGATGTCGGCTCATGTCACGATCTCACCGTTCATGAGATCTGGCCTCAGTCAGGCTCTGGGCTGACAGCGTGGAGCCTGCTTAGGATTCTCTCTGCCCGTCCCCTGCTTTCTCTCTCTCTCTCTCTCTCTAAAAATAAATAAAATAAACTTCTAAATGTCCGCTGGTGTATGCCTGACCCATCTCCGTGAAAACACCCGGGAAGTGGAAACAACATCCACTTCCTACTGAAGAGGGGCGCAGCGGTTGGGGTCCGAGGTGCGAAAGAGGAAATCCTACTGTCTATCTTTGGTCCTGATGAGCTGTGTCCTGTAGGTGTGTGTTGCCGTTTCAAAAAGACAAGTCAAATAATTTGTCCAGTTCAGTCACCGAGACCGTCTCCAGGTCTACGGAGGAATCCGTGTTTTAACAAACCCGTTCTGGTTACCCTGGCGCACTCTGGCGCTGAGATTCTCTGCCCTCGGGCTCCACACTTTTGATCTGGATTAATCGACACTTACGGCGCGTGTGCAACAAAAGATCTTTTCAAGTGGCTTTGCTTTGTCTCCTCAATTACCTAAACCTCTGAGGGCAAGCACGGATTCTTACATCTGCGCCTAGAAGGCAGGAAGGTTTTGAGATGCACGGACTTGAGTAAGGACCCAGAACATGGGGATGCTGCCGCCTGATACCATGCGGGGTAGACACGAACCGACTGCAGATTCTTCGCAACCCCTCCCTTTCGGGGCTGGGGGATGCTTCCTTTGCCGTGACCATGTGCTTGATCATGAAGTCATGTTGTGAGACTCCGATGAGAACCCTTGCAGTTTTACTTCGGGGTCTGGAAGGAGCCAGTGACAGCGGCAGGGCCGGTCCCTCCTGAGACCGCCATGCTCTAAGGAAGCCCAAGAAGCTCTCTGGAGAGGCCGATGGGAAAGGAGCAGAGCCCCCACTGAGCTCCCATTCCATAGCCAACGGATGGCCAACACCAGCTCTCCGCCCACGGAGGGCGAGCAAGCCCCGCCCCTGACACCAAGGGGGGCCCGGGAGCCAGCCCCCCTACTCTGCCACCTCACTGCAGATCTGTAGCAGAGCAGAGGGCAGCTGGTGTTTCAGCCCCGGGCTCGGACAGCAGCCTGTCACCGGGTCTGTGCGACTGTCCCCAAGCGCTCCCTTGCGCTATTTGGGACACGAGTTCTCTCCATTCTCCCTGGTGAACGATTGCTGCCATTTCTGAGCTTTCGCCGTGTGCCGGCCTCTACGCCAAGGGCTCTCGTGAAAACCCGTCGTTACCCCATTTTGCAGATTTTACAGACAGTATAAAGGCAGTGAATGCTACCAGCCAGGCGGTCAAACCAGCTCTCCCCTCTCCTCTAAGTGGCTGCAGCAGCTCACCCACAGCCGTGGGGGGTGGGGCGGGGCCTGGGGAACTGCCGTCTGGACCCCAGCGGAGTGGGAAGGGACAGTGTCCCCCAGCTGGGCCCCCTGCTCCCTTCTCTGAGTGTCGGGCGGGGGGGGCGGTGCCTGAGGTTGCAGCTCCATTGAACTTGACCCGAGGATGGGAGAACAGGACGGCTGGGAGAGGCTGTACCACCGTGAGTATGGGGGTGGGGGTGGGTGAGGGCCAGGCCTGCACAACACAGGACCACTGAGACAAGGTGCAGTGTCCCCTCCCCCGCCCCTGCGGCCCCGGGCAGGGCCAGCTCCCGGCAGCCTTCCTCCCAGGCTTCCCAAGTGTGGGTTTCCATTCCCCGTGTGTTCTGCTGATTGCAATGCAAAGGTGGGTAGGGGTGCAGGCCCCCCACCATCGAGGGAGGTGTGGCGCCGAGCCCCGGGCTGTGCGGCGGCAGACCTTTCTCTGCTCTTTCCACGACTGAATGACATATCAGCAAGACCACAGCCCCCACAATGCTCGGCACTGGAGCCTGGCCCTCCCGCCGCCTGCCGGCTGCCTTCTGGGTACATTGTAGGGTCACCTCGGACATGAGTGTCCTCCTCCCAGAGCGTCTCTGGTCTCTCAAAGCCGACGGTGCGAAGCCCTGTTACCTGCAGATCACAAACCTGATCCAAGCGAGTGGCAGCCAGCCCGGAAGGAAGGACCCGTGGTGCCTGTACCAGAACCTTCTGTACCGCACGTTGTTAGAAAAAATTTTTAACGTCCGCAGACGTTGGAAGAATTACCCAGCAAATGCCCGCATGCCCACTACCTACTTTCCACTATTTACCTTTTCCTACTTTTGTTTCATCAGGGCTCTCTGTCCAGCCGCCGTGAGTCTTCTCTTAAAATACATTTTGACAGGTGCCCGGCTGACCTGGTGGGTAGAGCAGATGACTCCCAACCTTGGGTTCTTGAGTTCAAGACCCACGTTGGGCGTGGAGCCTACTTAAAAAAAACTGTTTTTGGAAGCACCTGGATGACCCAGTCGGTTAAGTGTGTGACTCTTGGTTTCGCCTCAGGTCATGATCTCACACTTCATAAGTTAGAGCCCCACTTTGGGCTATTTGATGAAAGCACCTCCCCTCTCCCCTGCTCATGCTCTCTCTCTCTCTCTCACTCTCAAAATAAATAAAAAATACATTTTTGAGTAGCCGCAGAGGCCGGTGCCCTGTGGTCCCGATGCGACAGCACGCAGCCCTCTCTCTGATTCTGTTCTTTAACTGAGGCGTTCGACGTGGTCTCTCCCTTCCCCTCCACCACCGGTGATTAAAAAGGAGAAGATAAAGACAGTTTGGGGCAGAAATTTAGAGTAATGGGGCACATTTATCCTGAGGGCAGGCAGGATCAGAGACCGGCTCTGTTTGTCAGTTAGATTTCCTCTTTCTCAACAAGCCCTGTGCCCGGGGACACTGACGGGAAGCATCTCACAGGCTTGCCTCTCAATCAGCGCATAGGATGAAGGAGCAGATTTGAGTTTCTAAATCTTACTCATATTTTAGAAGTTCCAGAGCATCCAGGCAACCTCGCAGCCCTCCTGCGCTCCTGCCCCTTCTCCCCTCCAGGGAACATGTTTATGAGTTACCAGACCCTTAATAAGAAGCATGTGCTTAAAAGAAAATGGTCTCGTGATTCCTGATGCCTGATGTCTGCATCTACAAACTGACAGAGATTAATGGGCAGGGACTCGCGTGTGTGTTTTCTCTGCTTCGTGCCCTGAAAGTTATTTTTCTAAGCAGTCGCAAACTTGCAGAGATCAGATGTCTCAGCGGTGTGGAGCAGAGAGGGACGGAGGAGGGCGTGAGGTGGACCTTTGGGTGCCGGGGCAGCCTTGGACTTCGTGGGGCAGTCTCCACACATCACGTCTCTACCCATCGAGTCTCTATGCATCCAGCACCACCCTGGCACCCTGGTGCATAGGATCCCCTTCCTCCCGGAGGTTCCCTGATCACGGTAGCACTTAGCACTCCGCAGGGGACAAGGCCGACCAAGCCAGCGGAGATGAGCTCAGACACAGAACGTGTTTCAGTTGGGCACACAAAATCTATTTTTGTTTTTTTTTTTAAATATTTATTTATTTTTGAGAGACAGAGACAGAGTGTGAGCAGGGGGGCAGAGAGAGAGGGAGACACAGAATCCAAAGCAGCTCCAGGCTCCGAGCTGTCGGCACAGAGCCCGACGTGGGACTCGAACCCACAAACTGTGAGATCATGAGCTGAGCCAAAGTCGGATGCTTAACCCACAGAACCATCCAGACACTTCCGGGCGCACAAAATCTTAGTAAAACATGAACTCTCTGGGCGCCTGCGGGGCTCAGTCTGTTAGGTGTCTGACTTGATTCTGGCTCAGGTCGTGATGTCATATGTGGTTCGTGGGTCCAAGCCCTGCGTCAGGCTCCGTGCTGACACCATGGAGCCTGCTAGGGATTCTGTCCCTCTCCCTGTGCCTGCCCCACTCTCGCTGTCTCTGTCCCTCTCAAATAAATAAATAAACTTTAAAAAATCACAGTGAATACCACATGGGGTCAGCGACGTAATAAGTGAGTGTGTGCACAATAAACTCTTAGGCTGAGGGGCGCCCGGGCGGCTCCGTCGGTTGAGCGTCCAGCCTCGGCTCAGGTCACGGTCTCACCGTTTGTGGATTTGAGCCCCGTGTCGCGCTCTGTGCTGACAGCTCAGAGCCCGGAACCTGCTTCGGATTCTGTGTCTCCCTCCCCTGCTCACACTGTTTCTCTCTGTCTCTCAAGAATACATTTTTTAAAAACCCATAAAAGTCTTTTTAAAAAATAAAAAACAGCTCAGGTTGAGCAAGACGTAAAGTGAGCATTGACAGTGTTTTCCACGACTAGTGTCAACGGTCTCCAATCTTCTTCCCCCTCCTGGACGGGCTCGCCATCCGCATCCAAATAAGGCGGCCGCTGCGGGGGATTTGCGGGGAAAGCCTGCCGGCCTCACCTCCTGTGATGTCGCGTCCGAGACAGGAAGCGGAGGCCCAGAGAAGTCCCGTCACCGCCTCAGGGTGGCGCAGCGAGCAGGGGCCACACCGCGCCCGCCCGCCACTCGCCTGTGCTGCTGGCGCCCAGCCTGGTTTTCCGGGTGCTGGGCGCGCTCTGCCGCGGTGCTCAAAGCAGACGCACAGACATGACTGCATGATGGCTGCGGGGCTTATTTACTACATCAGTAAGGAGATCCTCACGCGGGACGCTGTGGCTGTTCCGCAGATACTTTTGCATAGAGCGAGGCCGAGGGAGCAAGTCCGTCTAATTTTCTAAATTATTAATATTAAGTAATATTGTAGGTGGCAAGCGCCCCCCTGAACTCCGGGCGTGTTCTTGTCCCTTCTCCCTTACACTGAGGTCTGGGAGTTTCCGGAGGTCCCGCACGCAGCACGTGACTGCTGTTAACCCCGCCCACACTCGACGCAGAGCTAATGGGACTCACTTCGCGCATCGACTGACGGTTTGGAAACTCAAACGCTGAAACGGTTTGCAAAGGCTCGGCCTCCTGCCTCTCGTGGGAACAAGCCCCTCGGGCAGCCCCCTGCCCCTGTTCTCCAGCACTGGGAGACGCCCCCCGGCCCTGCTGGGACGGTCCGCCTGCTTCCAGAACGTTCTGGCCCGTTCCCGCCTGTCCTTCCTCCCGGCCCCTCCTGGCCGACATCCTTCTCCCAGCCTCACTCCTGCCCGCGAGCGGAAGTGGAAGCCGCCCCAAGCGTGCAGAGGGCGGTGGGTCCCGGCCGCCGGCCCCCGGCGAGCACATCCTGATGACCGCCCTGCAGGCTGGGTCCGCGGGCCGCTCTCCGTGCCGGGCGACGGGGGCCTTTCTCCCAGACGGCGTCTATCTTCCAGTGAGATTCTGCCAGTCTTCCTGCCCCGTAAATGCCCCTTAAACACGTGTGTCCAACCACACGTCGGGCACCAAGCGAGCATTTTCCGCGCTCTCTCCATAATCCTGACACCCATCCCAGAAGGTAGGAGGGAGGAAGATCCCACTGAGGGCTCACAGGGGGAGGCCTTGGCCTCGCACATCTGGGTGACCGAAGCAGCTGGGTGCACAGCGCTGGAGCAGGAAGGCCCCGCCAAGGACGGGCTTGGTGGCCTGGTGAGCACCCAGTGGGGCTCAGGAGGCTCCACGGAACCTCAGGGAACAAGCGGATGACCAGCACCCTCCCTGACCAGCACCGAATGGGGGGGGGGGGTGGCACTGAGCTCCCAGGGCCTGGCTCCGGGCCCCACGGGGTCCCCTGGGGTGGGTGCGGCCGCTGCGTTCTGGGCCGAGACACCACCCAGCACGGCCCCGTGGCTCCCTCCTGTCCCGGGCCACACAGGAGGGCCCTCGCCCCGCACCCCTCACACCGCCCGCCCGCGCCTGTCTTGTGAGCAGCAGGGGAGAGGCGGGGATGAGCGGCTCCGTCTTCAAAGAGCGCCGCCCCGGCCCCCTCCCTGCCAGGTGGTCCTGTCCTCCTAGGGCAGAGCCCGGGGCCCTGCGCCCCAGCCGGGGGCAGCAGCCCTGGGGTCCCCTCCTGGGATCTCAGGGTCATGAGAGGAGGGGGCTGTGGGCTGCAGGTATGGGGTCTGTCCCCCCACCCCCTCCGGCAGGGTCAGGTGTCTTTGTTTGTGTGGAGTTCACCGGAGTCTATTAGGAAATGAAGCCGGGGCCAAGCAGGGCCTCCAAACCGCGCTGGGGTCTTTTATTTCTGTCAACCCCAAGAGTGTCACAATTCAGCTCACTTCATCCCGTCCCGTCCAGGACATGAGGACTTTTGCGGAAGAATAGTGGCATTTTCTCATGAAGATGGGACGTGGGGCTGGACGAGAGCTGTTGGCTCCATATCCATGCCTCCCGCGCAGCATGTGGTGCCCAGACGTGACTGCGTGGCCGGGGAGCCCCGGGTCAGGGCGGCCGGAGCCTGGGCCCCTGGGAGGCAGGGGGCCTGGCCTGCGGGCTGTGGACTGTGAGGGAGGAGACACAGGCCACACGGACCCCCCACACGTCCAGACCAGAGGCCGTCAGGGGAGACAGGAAGAGGCTGATGTGGAGGACGAGGGGGTGGGGGTCCGAGACCCCACCCGCCAGGCCACCCCGGTCTCGCGACCACAAGGAACACTTCAGCAGGGCAACGGCGAGTCCACCTCCGGGCAGGAGGCCTGGCCAAGCGCCTCTCTTGTTTCGGTTCAAGGTGAGCTAGACCAGAAACTCTCAGGAGCCCCTCTGGGCCCGAGACCCCCAACGCCGAGGCAGGCCCAGAGCTGGGGTCCTGCCAAGGAGGACCGCGCCTGCAAGGGTTGTGGGCTTGTGTGTAGACTGCAGTTTTCCGGCAGCTTCAGTGAAAGCCCCCCCCCCCCCTCCCCGTTACGTCGCTTACATTTCAAAGGCCTGACCCGACCTTGCTCCTTGCGTGATCCTTGATGAAAAGCATTTGTTCGGGATTATTCCTGAACGGCAGATGAGACCCCCCCAAGACAGTCCGGCTCCGGGAGATCCGTCTCAGGGCTCCGGTGGGGGCTGGGGGCTCTGCAGGGCGGGCGGGCCACCCGCTGTCCTCCGCTGCCCCCTTCCCCCCGCCTGGGCGCCCAGGCCGGCCCGAACCCCAGACCCATCGCGGTGGGCATGAAGGGAGCAGGGGCGGAGGTGCGGGGAAACTCCCCTTGGGCGGGCTGATTCGGCCTTGGTTTTGAGGCTGTGCTGCACGTCCTCATAGGGCCCAGAGCCCGGGAGGCGGGAAGAGGGGACCAGGCTGGCACGGTCAGGGAAGGGGCCCCAAGCTGCCCGGACCGTGTGACCACAGAGGCCTTAGGGGACACAAGAAGCTCTGCAGAGGGGACGGATGTGCCAAGGGAAGTAGGGGAAGCGGTCGGGGTCCAAGGGACGTGGGCAGCCTCCAAACGGGGGATGGGGTGAGGCGTCCGCCTCGCGACAGCTTTCTTCGGGACCGCGGCCCTGCCGGCCTTGGGTTTGGCCTTCAAGACTCAGGTCAGCCTTCGGGCCACCGGGGCCGCAGCAGAGTTGAGCTGCCTTGTCAGAAGCACTGAGTCGAGCTGCCTTGTCAGAAGCACTGAGCCTGTCCAACAGCCGCGGCTCCCGTCCAGAGACAGAGCCTCTGCGCCTGCAGGGACCCCCCCCCCCCGTGGGGACCGCGTGGCCCGCAGACCCTGCCCATGGTCCCCCAGGGTCCTGCTGGAAAGCCACGTACACACAAAGGCCTGGGCCCGAATGAACCAAAATCCAGGGTAGAGGTGGCCTACGGCGGGGCGCCCGCACCCTCCCCTGCCCCCACCGCTCGGGGGCGCCCTCCCCTGCCCCCCACCGCCCGGGGGCGCCCTCCCCTGCCCCCACCGCCTGGGAGCGCCCTCCCCTGCCCCCACCGCCCGGGGGGGCGCCCTCCCCTGCCCCCACCACTCGGGAGTGCCCTCCCCTGCCCCCCACCACCCGGGGGGCGCCCTCCCACCCAGCCGCCCGCCAGCAGAACTGATGGAGAAGACGACCGGGTGCGTGGGGGAGGCAGTCGGCGGATCCAGTGAGAAACCTGAGGAAAATCCCCAAATTTCCCTTTGATTTTTTTTATTTATTTTTTTCAAAATTTCTTCATCCGGATTTCCGGAGGCGTCGTCCCTGGCGCCTCATACAACAAGTTTTGACAAAAGTCAGCGTCTTCCTTCTGGCGCCGCAGCCCCCGCCCAGGAGCGGGATGGGAAGAGGAATCCCCGCCTGGCCGCAAACCCCACTTCTCGTCTCCACGGAGACCCCGCAGGCCGGGGCTTGCCGCCCGGCCGGCCTGGGGGACCCTGGGGTTGGGGTGGGAGGCTCACCTCGCGAGGAGGCAAGAGGTGTGGTCCTCGCGGGGGGCCCGGCCGACTCTGGCTCCCCTTCTCCACCTCAACGCTGTGAGGGACCCTGGGCGGGGGAGGGGCCCCTTCCTCCCGGCGGCAGACCCCCTGCACCGCCCTCCCCGGGAGCCGTGGCCAGGCCACCTCCTCCGAGCAGCACACGGTGGGGGCTGGGCAGGGGCTCCCGTCTTCCGCAAGGCCTGGCCTCGAAGGTCGCCTTGCTGTGCTAGTGGCTTCCATGGCCTCTGACGGGGTCACAAGAGCACCCCCCTCAAAGGGGCTGCGGGGACCACCTTGCACAGGAGCCCTGGGCCCAGGCGTGAGCCGGCATGGACCGGACAGGACGGCTGCTACGCTGTCCGGGCAGGGACGGGCCACGCCCCTCACACACTCTCGTGCGCACACTCACACACGCGCACACACACGCACAGCAGGCCTTCCGGGAGCGGCCGCACGCTGGCCCCAGCCCGGGAGGGTGGCAGGCTGTGCCCGGCTCGGGGGGGGACACTCCACTGTCCTCTCAGACAGGCTCCTTTGTCACTCCTTCACCGGCTGCCTGACTCGGAGCCTCGGACGCTGCCCGTGGGGGGACCCCCCTTCACAGTCAGGGGCGGAGGCAGCTGGGGGCGTGGAGCGCCTGACACCCGGGCTGGACAGCCAGCGGCTGCTCCTTTCACACCCAGGTCAGCCGTGTCCCCGCTGCCCTTCACGCACCGTGGGGCAGGCCGGAGGTCAAGGGCCAGCCCCGAGCCCAATCCATCTACGGCCCTTTCCACGGACACTGCTGGAAACGGCACCGGATTGTTGCAGGTGCCCCTAGGGTGAGGCCCCCTCTTCCCCTTCACCTGCACGGAGGTGCAGGGGCTCCTCATGTTCACGTCCCTGAGTCGGGGATGGGACATCATAGTCCATCATTAGACATCGTGAAATAACGCATCAGCGATGTCTTCGTGTGGAAAGTGAGAGAGAGCCAAGTCCCTGGGCCCCACACTTCTGTTCGTGGCAGACATGGACCTGGCTGTTGCCACGGCCAAATCGTAGCTTTCAAATGATCCGTCTCTGTGTCACAAATGAACACGAAACTCAGTCGCTTACAGAAACCACTGTTATTTCATCTTGCAAGTTTGTAGGGCTGCAACCCAGCAGGATTCAGCCGGGCGATTCCTCTCCTTCATGTGGACAGACAGAGCCTGCTTGGGGTTGCAGGGTGGGGGTTTGGCTCCGGGAAGGGCTGTGCCTGATGCCCAAACGCCTTCACTCGAACCTTGCAGGGATGGCCGGGAGGCGGGGCCCCGGAGGAGCCAGGAGCAGAGCCTCACACGTGGCTTTTCGGCCAAGCTGGCCTCACGTAGAAGGACTTCTTCCATGTGGCTGAAAGCCCGGGAAGCTTGTGTTCCAGACAGGGAGGTGGTCCTGCGCGCGGCCAGGACCCCACAGGCCTGCGGCGGACCCCCGACTTCGCGTGGCCAGGACCCCACGCGGGCACACCCGTCGGGAGGCAGGAACTGGGTGGCACGTCGGAGGCTGGCCTCCTCGCCAGGATTGGCCGTGGCCTCCTGCCCCATGGGTCCCAGCTTCATGAAAGGGACACCTGCCGCCTGTCGAGCACTGTCCTCGGCACCCAGGGAACAGTCCCGCACCGTTCTGGAATCACGGAAGGTTACACTGAGGGGGGAGGGGGGTGAAGGGAGGAGGGAGGGGGAGGGGGCAGGGGGAGGCAGGCAAATCGCACAAGAACATTGATGGGGTAGTTGGGATAGTGACCATCCTTCCAGAAGGACCTCAGTAGAGGACAGAAGCGCTGGCACGGACGGCGCGCCGGCCTCCCTGAGGTCCTCGGGGCCGTCGGTGTGAACGGTGAGCCTGGGGGGGGGGAGGGCGGGTCTAGGAGGGGCCAGATCCCCCCCACGCAGGTGTGGGGACTGTGGTAAACGGCCTAGGTTTCATCCCTGGTGCACGGGGACCAACCCAGGCCCTGCCCCAAGTCGGGTCATGGGGTTGCTGCGTCGTGGGCAGGCCGTGAGCAGCTGGGCGCATCCGGAGGTGAGCGGGTCCGACGGGACCGGCCTGCCTGGTGCACGCAGCCCAGCGCCCACTCCCTCCCGCGGCCCATCGCTCCGCTGGTGCCCACACTGGAAACCACATGCCTTTGCAGGGAGGCCCCTAGAGCTCGGCCACAGGTCACGGAGGGCAAGGGCCGGGCTGCTGCCGTGTTACCCATCTGCCCTGACTTTATCTTGTTTTTTCTATAACCCCTTCAGCCACCCCCGGAGAGGGCAGTATACAATAGGTGCATAATAAGTACTTGTTAATCATGTGGCCGTGTAGGCATTCGTGTGGACAGAATGCTGCCCTCCCTTGTAATACGCAATCTGTGACTGTCACCTTCCATAGCAGGAGGGACTTGCAGGTGTGGTTGACCGGGACCCCGCCCTGGAAGGGCCAGGGAGGCCCAGGCTGAGACTTCACACTGGAGAGCCTTTCCCAGCTGGGGTGGCCAAGGCCCACGATGACAAGGGCCAGGGAGGGAGAGCGGGTGCTTGAAGGAGCTACAGAGTCAGGGAACAGAGTCCCCCGAGAGCCCCCACAAGGCTCATGGCCCTGGGGACACCTTGACCTCAGGCCCGGGAGACCTGATTTGGATTTTTCCGGGGGGAGGAAATGTCTCGGCAGCCGCAGCGCCGCCTGCAGGATCGCTCACTCACGCCTCCCCCTCCTGCTCCGTGGCCAGGTGCTCGCTCTCTCAGGGGCTCCACCCTGTTGTGTCGGACGCGGGTGGAGTTAGCCGGGACTTCCTCACCGGCAGTCCCAGGACCCCGCTCGACATGGTTTAAGAAACAAACAGAGGGGCGCCCGGGTGGCTCAGTCGGTTAAGTGTCCGACTTCGGCTCAGGTCATGATCTCGTGGTTCGTAGGTTTGAGTTCCGTGTCGGGCTCTGTGCTGACAGCTCAGAGCCCGGAGCCTGCTTCCGATTCTGTGTCTCCCTCTCTCTCTGCCCCTCCCCTGCTCGCGCTGTCTCTCTCTGCCTCTCAAAATAAATAAAAAACATTAAAACAAAGAGAAGAAACGAACGGACAGAAGCCATGTCCTGACTCACAGGATGGAGCTGCTTACATTCTCGTGTGGTCATCAAAACCGGCTCTGGTCCGCTGTCTCCCAGGCGCCGTTCTCGCCCGCAGCCCCCACAGGCCCCCCTTGGGCCCAGCCGTCACCCTGTCTGTTCGGACCCGGGGAACACTAGCATTCTCTCCCTCACTTGTGCGAGCAGACAGACGCTTATTGGCCTGGACCGGGTCACCTCACTCTGGTGGCCGGAGACACCAGGTGTTCTAGGGGGTCAGGCCTGGTTCAGGGTCAGTGACGCAGCCCGAGGATTCGGGGGGAAGGGACACGTAGGCTACGGTCACTCAAAGACAGAGAAATGGATGCTGAGCGCCCAAAACAAGTGTCTGCTCCAGGGATGCCGGAAGGTCGCTGGGTCGCCGGAGGGCCACCGCGGGGACCCTGCGACGAGGGGATGTCTGTGGGGGTCGGGACAGCAGCTGTAGAAAGGACATTCCCAGGGAGCCCCCAGGTCTGCCCTCAGGGTCACTCCAGCATGAGGAGCGCACCTGGCCGCCGCCCCTTTGTTCCCACGTGAAAGCCTCCCTCCGGGTCTGGGCCCGGGCACTTGTCCCTCCAGCCCTGGCTCCTCTGCAGACAGCCCCGCAGCTGCCCTCTTGGAAGGCATCCCGACTGTTTTCGTCTGTCACGCTGAGACTGGGGACATTCCCTCCCGGGTCTGTTTTCACAGAGTACAAACTCCAGGCTTGGCCGGGGACCAGGGAGATGATCGACTTTTTCCATCCACCCACGGCCATCCCCGATTGGCCTCCAGAGGGGCCCTGGGAACACCGCGAGCGGGACCCGGGGCGAGCCAGGGGGCGCTCCCGCTGCTGCCCACCGCCGTCGGGCCCCGGGGCGGTGCCCTTGCTCCCGTGCGAGGGAGGGACCCTCTCCGGTGTCGCTCAGACCCTCAGCCGTGGCTTCGAGGGCCGGACTGCGTTCACCCAGGACGTCAGCCCTCCACGCGGCAGGAGAGTGGCCGCCGCTCCCTGAGGCCGTGCTGACCTGGCGCCGCGGGTGAGGATACTTCGGCTAATTCACTTGGCGGCAGCTTCAAAGCCCAAAGAGGACAAAGTCCAAGTTTTCTCCTCTTTTAAAAATAAAATAAAACAGAAACAAACCAAATCCCGGCATGAAGAGAAGGAGGACTCCGAATAGCTTGCAGCACCTGTTTGCTAGAATGGACGGTGTAGGAGGGCGCGCCCCGGGTCTGGTCCTTGTCACCATTATATCCCTGCCCCCAACGTGGCGTCCAGCGCACAGTAGGTGTGCTCGCTGGACCGTGTCTCCAGATGAGGCTTCACGGCATGGGACACCCGGTCACTGGGGTCTTTGGGGAGTTGGACAGGGCGTGACAGGGGCGGCCTTGCTCGGCTCCACAGCATCGGAGAGCGGGGGACAGCTCGGCGGCCGGACGCTGGATCCCCCAGAGGGGTCCTCACGCGCCTGTCTGGTGTTTGATGCCGGTGGGCTATCCGCCGGGGCCCCGGCTGGGATGCTGGACGGTCTGTGTGTCCCTCCCACATGGGACACCTTGGGCTTCCTCGGGGTACGACACCAGGGCCCCCGGACAAGCACCTTCCAAAGAACCAGAGGAGGCGCATCACCGTCTGTCACTTGTTCCCAGAAGTTCTGTGGCATTGCCTCCACGTGGCCTGTAACCCACTCAGATTCAAGGGGAGGGGACACAGGTCCCTCCTCCTGATGGGGTTTGGGGGCAAAGTCACATTTCGATTCAGTGACATACAATCCGCCTCCGATGGTGAAGGGATCAGACCCGGAGAGGAGAGTAAACGGAGACACCTGTGCAGTGGCCGGCTCAGCGCCACTCGAGATCCCCAAGGAGCCGTGAGCATAATAGGGTGGCCTTAGGCATCGCCAGAAGCGGATGGATTGGCCTGAAATTCACAATGGGGTCAAAAGCATCTTCCTTGAAACTCCTGAGTGGCTCCGTCTGTTGAGCGTCTGACTCTTGACTTAGGTTCAGGTCATGATCTCACGATTCATGAGTCCGAGCCCCACATTGAGCTCCTCGCCGACAGTGCAGAGGCTGCTTGGAGTTCCCTCTCTCTCTCTCTCTCTCTCTCTGCCCCTCCCCTGCTCACAGTCTATCTCTCTCCCTCAAAAGAAATAAACTTTTTTTTTTTTTTTTGCTAAAAAGCACCTTTGTTGAGAAAACAGCCTATGAACAGCTGCGATAAATGGCGCTTGATTAAAACTGACGTCAGATCCGTGTCTGCACCCTGGACTTACTCGGGGCCTCGGTTTTGCAAGAAGCCAAAATGCGGGAACAGACGAAAGATGAACAGGGTCTCTCTGTAAGATCGGTGATGGCCCTCTGGTGATTCCCGTTAAAACTTCGGTTAGGAGAACGTGAAGCCAGGCTCCTGGGGTTCGAACCGTGATTCTGTCCCTGGTGAGCTGGGCAAACGCAGACCAGCAAATTCCTCGGTGCGTGGCTTCCCCCGTGTGAGGTGGGGCTGGTAACAGCCCGGGCTTCGGGAAGCTGTTGGCGAGAACAAAGCCGGAGCGTGTGAGGGGTTTGGAGGAAGAGCCCGCACTGGACTGGCATCGTGCCCTCCTCGAGACGGGACAGGATGGACGCCTTTCCTCCAGCCCACGGGCCTTCAGCAGGACTCGTGTGCCGAACCTCCAGGAGGGGGAAGCCAGAGACCCCCCCGGGGGAGAGTCCCACACCCGAGGCCGGTTGCCCGAGACCCGCCAGAGAGCGTGCTCTGGCTGCAGAAGGACCCTGACACGGTAAGGAGCCGAGGTGGGAAGACACAGCAGGTGTGTGAACTGTGTGCTGGCAGCAGCACGGTGCAAACACGAGCGACCCCACGGGACCCCCGACCGACCGCATGGGCGCCGGCCTCTCCTCCAGACGCGGAAAAGGCCGCAGGTGGAAAATAGAAGATATAAATCTGTGGCCTGGAGGAAGGCGGCCCGGCCACACTCTTCTGCTCTCACATCTGACTCCACAGCAACTTCGGAGACGGTGTCATGATTTTCCTGCGTGATTAGTTCTCGGAGGGTCAGAGAGGCGGCCCTTGGCCTAAGGCCACAAGGCTCAGGGGTGCCTCCCGTCGGCTGGTTTGGATGTCTGTTTTCCGCCCCCTGCCGCCAGGTGCAGACTCGACCCCTTGAGTTTGCGGCAGGAGCCACGGCCCAGGAGCCCAGGTCCGGACAGCACACTCGCCACTCTGCCCGGAGATGCGCTCAGACCGGAGCCGCTCAGCCTGCGGGGCACACGGATGACAGCAGCCGTGCGGCTGGGCCTCTGGATCACGGCTGCTGTGGTTGACAGTCATGCTGGCCCTGCCCCTGGGGCTCCTTGGGGACAGCCGAGCCTAACGGCTGTCACAAATGTGCCGGTGGGGGCAATCAAAGAGGGGGCTCTGCAGCCAGACCATGTGTGTTTAAGTCTCCCTGGGATGACCTTGGCCTCAGTCTCCTCATCTGTAGAGTGGGCATCATACGACCACCAACGTCATGTGAAGGCTCTTCCGAGGCTCAAACGACCTGGCACAACAAAGAGCTTTGGGCTCCCCGTGGAGAAATCTAGATGAAGTTCACAAACGGAGTGGACCTGATACCTGGTGACCAAAGACCATCAGCGTCAACGGCGCTTCTTTCCTGGTCCTTCGAGGGGCGCCGCCTCCCTCAGGAGGCCCGCCATCCGTTCAGGAGCGCTGCGTGTGCCCGCACTGGGGTCCTGTCCGTCTTCTCCGGGGCGGGAGGCGTCCTCCCTAGCAAACGCGAGCAGCGCAGTGTGTCGCTCCCCCTCCCCACCCCGCTGGGCATCAAGGGAACGTCACTCCTGGGCTCCCTTGCCGTCTGGTCTTGGGAAGGTTCTAACAGAGGGGCCCCAGCAGGCAGAGAGCTGGAGGCCGGGCGGGCGGGGGGGCAGAGTCTTTCTCCCTCTCCCGCTGCTCTGGCTCCGGCTCCAGCCTCATGGATCCTGCTCTACCTGCTCCCGTCTGGGAAGCCAGTCCCCGGCACCTCCTGCTGATCTCCCAGGGCGGGCCTCACCACCCCCTGCAGCCCACAGGGGTGGGGCCCCCTCCCTGCTCGTGCCCTCCCCCCCCCCCCAGCTGCCAGCTGCCCGGTGCCTCCCTTTGATCCTGCCGGAGCCTACACGGTGGGGTGGAGCTTGAAGCCAGGCGTCCGTGGTCAGCCACAGCCAGCATGTCCTGGAACAGAGCCCCCCTGACCCACTGAGCTCCTCCCACACCCCCAGGTGCTCTTTGCAGGGGGTTGAACAGTACCCCCACATGCATGTTCACCCCAGAATGCAACCTCCTGCGGAATGAGGGTCTTTGCAGATGGAATTCAGGTAAGGCTCGCATGAGGTCGCCCTAAATCCAGTGACTGGTGTCCTTACAAGAGTCGGAGGGAACGGAGGCGTGCAGGAGGGGCCGTGGGACCAGGAGCCCCGGGGTTGCGGGTCCCCCGGGAGCCGGGAGAGAGGAGGAACAGACCCCCAGCGCCTGCACTGGAACCGCCGTGTGAGGCCTCGGATTCGGCCTCCAGACCCGTTCACAAAACACTCCCCCCTCGTTTTGGCCAACACCACAGAGTCCCAGGACAGTCACATGCTCTTCCTCACCTCCTCCCACCCCTAAGCCTGGCGTCCCTGGGGCCAGAACTGCGCTCACGGTAAAGGGGTCCTGACCAGGCCCCTGTGAGAAGGGGTAGTAGATGCAGAAAAGGGGTCCTGAGAAGTGTAAACACAAACCTGATGAACAAGATAAGAAGGCAATTTGGTCTTGAAAGATGGGGAAGAACAGAGCAGTCCGGCCTCTGCTGGTCTGCGGAGCCTTGGGAGCCCCAGGCAGCCCTGCCTTCACCAGAGAATGGGGGGCTGCGGGGGGCTGGCTGGGCCTGTGGGGGGGGGTGCTGCAGGGGCCTGGCTGGGGCTGCAGGAGACACGTGGGTCCTCAGGGCTGCCGCAGACCTCACCCCTCCTCACACTGCACCCCCTGAGCCGGGCCAGCAGTGACCTCTGTCGGTGACGTGCTTCTGTGACGAAGGTCTGTGTGTCGTGGAGGCTGGGTGGCGGCTGAGCGTCCCCTGCATGCTCCTGTCCTTGCACGGCCGACGCCCAGGCTGGAGGTGCAGGTGGTTCTTACCCGGGTTGCTCCTTGCTGGGACTTCCCTCGGACCATGCTTCCCGCCCTCTGCGCCCACCCTCTGTCCGCCTTTCCAGGCCCACCGCGGGGCCTCTCCTGCTTGGCTCTGTGCTGTGGGTCAAACTGTGTCCCCCAGAAAGACGACGTTAAGCCCTAGCCTGGAAACGAGGCCACCGCAGATACTGGTTACAATAAGGTCACAGCAGGTGAGGCAGGTGCCTGATCCCACGTGACGGGAGTCCCACGGGGAAAGGGCCACGTGAGGTTGGGACAGAGCTTGGAGAGACGCAGCCTGAAGCCAGGGACGCTGAGGTGGCCGGCGCCCAACAGAACAGGGAGCGGCCAGGAGGGAGGGCCCTGGAGCCTTCCAGGACAGCGCCCTGGGCGGACACCTTGACTTCGGAGCTGTGCGAGGAGCGTCTGTTCTCTCAGGCCAGCCCATTGGTGGCACCCTGGGGGGGCAGCCCTGAGACACTGGCCCGTCTGGCCCACACAGTGGAGAGGGGCTGCGGGCAGGTGGGCATGATGGCCGCCGTGAGGGGCGCAGCCCTGGTTTCAGTCCACGCCCGCGGGCCGGCGCTCCCCAGGCGGCTGCGCTCCATCTCTTGCTGGCACAGAGCTCGGCAGCCCAGGGGCGGCAGGAGCCCCGCGCCAGCCCAACCACGAGCAGGTGGTGGCACGGGGTCACACAGCCCGCCCCCGGGACCAGCCGCGCCCGCAGACGGCCTGCTGGGTCCCCGCGGCGGGCCAGCCTCCCGCGCCTGACTCACGGGCGATGACACATCAACTAGACAGGCGGGCAGACCTGGCATTCCCGAAGGTGCGTTTCATTCTCAAAGCAACGCAGTGAGTTCGCTGCCCTGGCCTGGCCTGACTTGGGGACACGGGGTGGGGGTGGGGGGCATCTCTAAAAGCCTGTTGGCAAGCCCGCCTGGAGCAGCAGCCTGCAGGGGCCCATCTCCAGTCCTGGGGCCTCTCGGGAAAGTCGAGGGGGGAGGTGATTCTGCGGTGACTCAGACGCCCCAGGGGCTCCGGCAGTCGCTGCATGAAGTGCAGGCAGTAAGCAAGCTGGCTCGGATTAGACACTGGCAGCTGCTTGGGTGAGGACGCATGCACAGGCCGGGGCGGGGGCACCCCTGCGCAGGGGGGCGGACCGAGCTGGGAAAGGCCATTTGACTTTGGGGTCTTTGCCAAGCAGATGAGAAAGCCCCGCTGGGTGCAGCTGGCTCGGGAGGGGGCAGAGGTCTCGGTGGGGACATCACCCAGGACACGCCCAGCGGTGACGCTGACGGACCACGAGTGGAAAGCGCCGGCGTGGGCTCCTGTGGCACCTTCCGGAACCCTGCCGCTGCCAGCCATCATTTCAGAGCCCAAGGTGACCAGCAGAGACGGAGAGCCAGGCCTCACGGCGTCTCTCCGGTGTCCCCGCGGCAGGTGCGTCCCAAGGGATGGGAACCTCGCTCGGAGGACTCCTTACCCACGCTCCCCGATACTCTGATGTCCAAACACCCAGAAAATGGTTCTGGTCGTGGTGTTCTGAGGTTTGTGTCAAGCTCACTATCTGTCTGTCCGTCTTAAATCGCCAGATGTGTAGCCTTTTCTCACCTGGAAGACGTCGCCTGAAGCACAGTGAGTTGCAGTGGGTCCTGCTGGGATGTTGAGCCAGGACGGAGCTTGGGGACGTCCGGCCCTGGCAGAGCGGCCGGGAGGTGAGGGTTCCACAGGCATCAGGCCCCAGCGTTCCTGAGTCGGCACCCCTGGGAAAGTCCCAGTGCGCCTGCTCGCTGAAGCCTGACTGCTAGTCTGTGCACCAGCCAGGGAGCTCCCCACAGACAGAGCCACTGGGAGCCGGAGGATGGAGGGACGGACGGACAGATGGATGGATAGATGATAGATGATTGATTGACAGGATGGATAGATGGATAAATAGATGATGGATGGATGGATGGATAGATAGATAGATGTTGGATAGATAGATCAGTAAGTAGAGGAGTTATAAAGAGATTTATTTTAAAGAAGGAGCCCACGCCATTGCAGGGACAAGCGTAAAATGCACAGGGCAGGCCAGAGGACTTCCATGTCACCGTCTTCAGGCAGAATTTCTTCCTCAGGAAATGGGGCACCTGGGTTGCTCAGTTGGCTAAGTGTCTGGCTTTAGCTCAGATCATGATCTCGTGGTTCATGGGTCTGAGCCCCGCATCGGGTTCTGTGCTGACAGCTCAGAGCCTGGAGCCTGTCTTTGGATTCTGTGTCTCCCTCTCTTTCTGACCCTCCCCTGGGTCAGAAATAAATAAATAAAAATAAATAAAAAACATTTAAAAATTTTTAAAAATTTAGAATTCCTTCTTTAGAAGACTGCCATGTTTGCTCTTAAGGCCTTCAGCTCATCGGAGAAGTACCACCCACATTACGGAGGATAATTTCCTTCACTTTAAGTCAACCGATTGCAGATGCTCACGACATCCACAAGGTGCCTTCACAGCAGCCCCGAGTCAGGGTTCGGCGAAATCACTGGGTCGGGTCACCAAGTCGTAACGTAAACTAACCACCACACGCTGAGTTTCCCAGACGGGAAGTTAGAGGCTCAGAGAGGTCGCCGCCTCGCCCAGGCTCACGGAGCAGTAACGGGTGGAACAGAGGGCAGACACGGGTCCCCGTCAACCTCCTCAGCTGCCACTGACCCGAGTCATGGTGCCAGGCACAGGGGCGACCCCAATGCCGAGGGGGACCAGGAAGACATGCTGTCCCCATCGATCACACCCTGTTGTCCAGGGCTCTGCCTTCCTTCGTGAGAAGTTCCTCCATGTGAGGGGACGGGCAGGCCCCACCCCAGCATGTCCCAGTGTCTCCGGAGCTGGTCCTCACTTTGCAGACCCCCCCAAGAGCGCCCTGTCCCTGCCCTGAGCGCCCCCCGGACCCAGCCCAGCTGACAGCTACGGCGATCGGCAGAAATTGGGGTTTCCAGCAAGATGCTGTCGCATAATCCTTTCAAGAGGGTCCTTGTGAACGTAGGCACTCAGGAGCTGCAGGCCAGCCTGAGCGTCCCGGCTTCTCCACTGGCCTCTCCTGGGCCCCGAAAGAGCCATCATATTGTTTCCGGTTGTGTTCATGGTAAACTCCAGACATGAAACACTTCTGTCTTTGCAAAAGATAGAAGGCATCTTAGGGGACACATTTTCATCCCAAATCTTTTAGGTGAACTTTCTGGTAGATTTGAACGAAAAAGCACAGGGGCGCCTGGGTGGCTCCGTCAGTTAAGCGTCCGACTTCCACTCAGGTCATGATCTCGAGGTCTGTGGATTCGAGCCCCACGTCAGGCCCTGTGCTCGGAGCCTGGAGCCTGCTTTGGATTCTGTCTCCCTCTCTCTCTGACCCTCCCCAGCTCATCCTTGGCACCCTGCCCCCCCCCCAAAAATTTAAATCAACACACAGCACAAAGTGGCTGAGCACAGACTGTTCTGCCCTCCAGGTCACAGGTGAAAACCTGGAAAACATCAGGTGAAGACGGGAAGGCCAGGAGACGGTTTGCAATGCACCGCTCACAAGGAACGGCGGTGGCTTAGCCCACGGCATGCGGAGCTTCTCCAAACGTGCCCCTGGGGATGGAGGGGCCGCGGAGCAGGCCACGGGCTGCAAGGAGCAGGACACAGACGTGGCTTCGGACTGTCAAGGGATGTGGGGTGTGTCAAGGCGAGGCCTCGGGGGTGCAGACCCCTCCTTGGGGGAGCAGCGGGGGGTGGGGTGGGGCCGCTGTCTCAACCCCCCTTATCTGCCCGTCTCCCCTCTGGAAACCTGTCCGTCCAGACCCGGTGGGTGGCTCTCCCCCGTCCCACATTCTCAGCCCAACCCGAGAACCGGACGGGCAGCCGGCTCGCCCTCTGTGCCAGGGCCCGAGACCGGGGCTGGGTAGGGCACAGGCCACACGCCACAGCCAAAGTCAGCCTCGACGGGCACGGCTGGGAGCCCCAGGCACCAGGGTGTTTTAGGGAGAGCGACACCTAACCCAGGGCACGCTTCTACAATGTCAGAAATGTGATCAGAAATTACACTGAGAATGAAATACTGGAAATTATCTGAATGTCTCCTAATGGGGGGATTCGTTCAGAGCTTTTGACTCACTGGGCTGTGATCGCAGCCACCACAGTGACCTCTTTCGGGAACATCCCATGATTGGGGAAGATTCTCTCGATGTCTTCTTAAGTGAAAACCAGGGCAGGTTAAGGAGAGGTCTCTACAGTAAGGTTCCGTACAGAATCGTGCGTTCCTGAGAGCACAGCCTCCCGGAAAAGCCAGAGACCGGAAGGCTCTGCAGCGAGGAGAGAGCAAGGGCTCTGGGGGGATTCCTGGCGACGTTTTCTACACGCGATGTATGAACAGGTCTTAATTCTGTAACCATAAATCGTCCGTCGAGTTTTATTTTTAAGGCAACACTGTAGAAGGACTTTCTGGGGAGGGTCACGTCTATCGGACACCCCAGAACTCCAGGGGGGCTGCCTGAGAAGTTTGCCCAGACACCACAGAGAAAAATGCCAAAGACACAGAAAACAAAAAACCCAAGCAGACGAAAAACCCCAAAAACCCAAGGGAGAGAGTCCCTGTCTGCAAGGAGGCGTGCAGACGACAGATCAGCCCACCCTCCACGGCATGACCCAGAGGACAGCGACAACGGAGGTTGGGAGGAAAGCTGGGGAGGGACGGTGAGCCAAGGATGGCTCCAGAGGGAGGGCAGGGCCGGGCGCTTGGCTGGGAGTCCCACTGAGGTCACGCAGCATGTCCTCCATGCGGGGTCCCAGGATGGCCTGAAGGCGCGCCCTGTTTGCAGGCGGCTCGGATGCGCCAACGTGCCGCCGGGGGTCCTGGCTTCTCCTTTCTGGCCTTCGTCTCAGGCTGGGCACCAGCAGAGCGAGCGCTGCCTGTGGGTCCTCAGGGCCACCACGGCTTGCCCTCCATCTGTGGCACCCCTGTCCCCCATCCCCATGAGCCCCTCCTTCCCCCCTGCAGCCCTCCCCCCAGCCCCGCCAACAGTCGGCCTGGTGGCCCAGAAAGCAGGCCATGCCCTTCAGCCTTCAGCCCAAGTTCACGCGCAGGCGGGGTGTCCCGTGTCAGCCTCCAAATGGAATCGGTCCAAGGGCAGGACGGCAAATCCGACCGGCCCGTGACTCCTGCACTGGGAGGTCCAGTCTGGTCTGAGGCCGCGGCTCAGGGTCCCCGTCTGTGCCGCTGGCCGGCTGCGTTCCGGAGCCCGGGAACTCGCCTCCCCTTGGCGCGGCGCGAGAACCGAGGACGAGGCCCCGACGAGCACCCTACGCGGGGTCCGGTCTCGCCGCGGGGCTCTCCAAACAGTGAGGACACTTCCCGCCCCTGCTCCGCATGGGTAATTACGCCCACTTCACCCGCAGGGAAACTGAGGCAGGGACCCTCCCGTTCTCAATCGTCGGGCGGGCTGTGGCCCAAGTGATCCTGACTCACAGTCTAACCTGGGATGGAGGAGGGGGGGCGTCCTCCCCGAGCCTGGGATCTGGGCCAGACACGCCCCGGACACGGCCCCACGAAAGTGACCGCAGCAGGGGGTCCGCGGAGGACCGGGCCGTGGGCGGCGGGGGCCACTCAAGATTTCTCAAGAAGCCGAAACTCCTTTTTGGTGAAAGTGTTGCAATGGTTGAAAGTTCCCTAATGGATTCAAACATCTTGAAAGCACAGGACAGGCCAAGGGACACTTGTGGCGGAGGGGCTGGGGGGACCCGGCTCTTAGGAAACAAATGTGGCCCATTGGTCCAGACGGACACAGTCTGGTAGAAATGTGACGCGTGCCACATAGTGACCACTTGTACAAAGTACAGCGAGACAGGCACTATTGGCTGTGACCACACGTTAGTGACCCCGATTCCAAAACAGGTCATTTCAGCGTGATCAACATAGAGCTTATTTAAAACAAGTTTTTAAAGCTTATTTATTTATTATGAGAAAGAGAGACGGAGCACGTGAGCAGGGAAGGAGAGAGAGAGAGAGAGAGAGAGAGAGAGAGACTCCCAAGCAGGCTCTGAGCTGTCAGCACAGAGCCTGACTCGGGGCTTGAACTCATGAACCGTGAGATCATGACCTGAGCCGAAGTCGGACGCTGAACTGACTGAGCCCCCCAGGCGCCCCGACGCAGAGGTTATTAATGGGATAGGAGCCCCTAAACTGTTGGGGCCGGTACCTGTGACAGGTGTCCAGCTCTGTCTATACCCCTTCCCTTCCCACGAGGAAGCCAGCGCTGACTTGTCACGCACATGCGTCCCCAGGGCTCCGTCACACTCCCCACGCGGCCGAGACGCCGTGCCTGGTGTGAGCGCCCCGCCCTCGCCTGCCCGTCCACCTTGCTCCGTGGGGGGAGCTCCTGCCCACCTTCCACGACCCTTTCGATGGAGCCTCTTCTGAGCATCCTTCCCACACCCCCCCCTCCCGCCCCTCAAAGCAAAACGAATCACCCCTTCCTCACACTTCCAGCCACTCCATTAGAGCACTTGCCACCCGGTCCTGACTCCGCGTGCCTTCTCCGCGCTACGCCTCATCAGGGCTGTCGGAGCACGCGCAAGGCGTTGCCACACACCAGCTGTGAGGGCTGAGTGGCCCACAAGCCATGCACGGCGTCGGGTTTCCCGTGGATCAGGCGCTGGCCTTGGACCTCACATCCTGCCACGGCCCACTGGGTCCTACTAAGATCACCACCTTGCGGTGAAGAAAACCCAGGCTCAGAGAGGTTAGGCAACTGGCCCGAGGTCACGCAGCACTTAAGTGGCAGGGCCAGGATCCAAAGCTGGAAGTCTGGTCCCACGGTCACATTAGGCCCCTTGGGAACTCCCGAATGGTGATAGGGACCGCGACCTCGTAAGGTTCGAGCTCATGACCGGCAGCCGGAATGTGTCATGAGCTCACTGAGCAATCGCATCAAGAACAGTTGTGCGAAGGTTCTGAGCCCCGTGCCCACTCGAGGCGCAGGCCTGAGGCCGCCGTGCGCGCCCCCTCGGGTGGGAAGTGACCGTCCCGGCTCCGACCGATCTCCTCTCTCACCATCCTCACGCACACGAGGTCCTGAGCGTGTCTTTGTATCCCCTCTGTCCCGTGCCCCCGCCACAGTGTCTGTCCCACGGGGGGCAGGGGGCTTTTCTTCCTTGTCCGCGGCTGAGTCCGCCTTCCCGACGCGGGGGCAGAGTCCCCGTTCTGGGAGTCGGGAGGACTTTCCACGAAGGTCCCGATCGCCAAGGCGCTACACGCCCCAGGCCGGAGGCGTCTGTGGAAGCGTGGCCGTGTTCTAATAAAACTTTATTTACACGAGCAGGCGGGGGCGGACCCCACCTCTAGTGAAATCGTTTATATGTAAATGAGAGGACTGAGTGTTCACAGGTCATCCCAGCACACAGGACAGAGGCGTTTTATGCAAAGGATTTGTTGGCAGAGGCCTTCCCTGCATGTGTGAGGAAGCGATTTCTCAGCATTTCTAGCTGGCCCGGCCCCCGGCCTGTGACAACAGAGCGACTGAAGTGTGCTGTTGCCTTTGCCAGGTTTGAAAGTATCTCTTCTTGTTTTCTAAATTCTAAAGCTGGGGTGTGGGTGGCACTGTTTCCAGGGCCGCTGTGCTGAGACTCTGTCCCCATCCTGGTCCAAGTTCACACGAAGCGACTTTCCCGGAAGGCGGCCCCGTGGCATGCGTCTCCCTGAGGGCCCCTCGGCGTGGCCCCGGGCCACGTCTGTAGGAGCCACTCAACACATGTGGACAAACCGAGGTGAATGGAGCCTGTTTTACGTCTAAGACCGGGACAGGAAGGAATCGGCACAAAGTACGCCCGTGGTGGGGCTCAGCCCTTCCTGCTCAGGAAGCAGGCGGAGGTCTGTGGGTCCCGGGGTCCCGCTGGATTTCTCTCCGCCAACGGTTTGTGCACCCCTGTGTCTAGCTGCTCGTGTCGGACAGCACGGACGGTCTTACCAGGAGCAGGAGGAGGGAGCAGAAAATACTGCCCCGTCCTGGCAAAGCTAGAACCGGGGTCTGAAATGCCTGCTCCGCGGAGCGTGGCTGGCGCGTTGGTCCATGCACCCAACCTTCACAAGGCACCGTGACCTCGTGGCTTCACAAACCACATCAAAAGCATTTGTCGGTGATGCATTTTCCTCTATGAGACCCGAAGCCGTAAGTGGGCAGCTCTGACGACTCCCCAGCTCAGCGGATAAGCGTTCAAGACGCCAAAATATGAAGAAGCAAGCGTCTTCCTCGGTGGGGTCCCAGTGGGCGGACTGTGGGGAAGGGGCTGCCTGTGTGCCTCCCGAGGGGCGTCCGCGTGTCATGAGCAGACAGCCCCACCCTCCAGCAGCCACTGGACCCCAGTGAGCAGCTCACCCACTAGCCGTGCGGTGACCCAGCGCTGGTTTCTGAGCACGTCCCGGAGGAACGTGTGTCACCTGCCATCAGCATGCTGTCACCCTGAGTCTCCTGCCCCAACCAGCCGCTGGGGGATGGAAGCCAAAGCGGACCCTAAGGATGCATGTCCCCACGCTCTCTCCCCTCCCCCGTGGGCTGGGATCCCCTCCCCGGGGCTCCAGGGGGGCATCCTCGCTGTTCTGCGCCAATCGCAGCCCCTGCCCCAAGTGGCGTCCTTTCTACCCCAGGCAGAGGAAGCGTCTCTGGTTTAAGCCAGCTGGAGCTGGTTTTGTCACTTTCGAACCAGGCTCCTAACAAATGCGCAGAACGGCAAATGCAGTCTTTTTTTTTTTAATTTTTTTATGTTTTTTATTTATTTCTGAGAGACAGAGAGAGACAGCGAGAGCAGGGGAGGGTCAGAGAGAGAGGGAGACACAGAATCGGAAGCAGGCTCCAGGCTCTGAGCTAGCTGACAGCACAGAGCCCGATGTGGGGCTCGAACCCACGAACTGTGAGATCATGACCTGAGCTGAAGCCGGACGCTCAACCGACGGAGCCCCCAGGCGCCCCTAAATGCAGTCTTCTGATAGTGCCGCAGACGGTGCCGGGAGCGGTTTTCATGCATTGTGTCCTTTCGTTCTTTTCAATGTCTTTTTGGGGACACAATTGTCCTCTTACGGATAAGGGGCAGGTGCTCTGAAAGATTTAGGGAGACATCCAAGGCTGTCCAACAAGGTAGCCGCTGGCGCCTGGGAAAGGGGTCCTCCCAAGGGCACACAATTTGGGGGACCGGGTTTGGGGGGCTGTGCGCAACATGGAGGAGGGGGCCCCCACTTCCGCAGAGGCTGGTGCCAGGACGCCTGGGCTTGGGGTGGGGGAGGGGCTGTCCCCTGAGGTCCCCAGCCTGCACACCGGGGGCCCTGATCGCCCCACGTCTAGCCCCTGACCAAGCCTGGAATCCCAGTCTCCTGGCCCCAGGGCCTCACGGAAGGTTCAGCAGCAAACCTGTAAAGATGTAAAGGGATTCACCGCAAGGAGCTGGCTCTCACGCCGCGGGGGGTCGACATCCACAGGGCAGGCTGGGGTGTCGGGCGGGACCTGAGTGTCCCTCCTGCCAGAACTCGGAACCCCGCCCCGGTCCAGGCTGACCACACAGCTGAGGGCAGTGACCACCTGAGCCCAGCTGTCACCTGAGCACACTCCTTCCCGGGGACGCCTGGCGGTGTGACCGTCGCCAGCTCAGCGACAGGCAGCAGAGGGCACAGCCCCTTGTCACTGCGCTGTCCCAGAAGAGTCCCAGGCCCCTCTGTCTGCCTCACCCCCCTCGCCCCCGCGGCTCTGTGGTCACTCCCCACAATGTCACGCCCGGGCCAAAGGTCACGGGGCACGTCCACCTTCACAAGCCTAGGCCTGCCGGCTTCCCCCTGTGGAGCCCACCTGCCCGCCCTCCTCCCCGCTCTGGCAGCCCCTGGGGCCGGGAGAAGGGGCCGAGGGGTGGCCCCCAGGCTGCTGGCGGGGTTTGCTCAAGTCCCTTGACCCTGGGGCGCCCGGGGGCTCAGTTGGTCGGGTGCCTGACTCATGATTTCAGCTCAGTTCACGATCTCAGGGCCGTGGGAAGGAGCCGCAGGTCGGGCTCTGCACCGACAGTGTGGAGCCTGCTTGGGATTCTCTCTCCCCCTCTGTCTCTGCCCCTCTCCTGCTCGTGTTCTCTTTCTCAAAAAAAAAAAAAAAAAACTTACTCACCCCCCTTTACACTTCAGTTACTCCGGTTTCCTTCTTGGGACAGTGGAGACGGCAGTCATGCCTGGATGAGGTGGTGGCCGCACGGAAGAGCTCGATGGAGTTTCCTACAAGGCGCCTGTTCAACACGCCCGAGTCGGCGGGAGGTGCGCATCTCCCGCGTCCCCGCTGTCCACCGGGAGGACCTTGGGGCCAATCCAGCCTTCCGTGCCCGTCCTCCGTGTGTCAGTGGGTCATAGCCCATCCCGTGGCCCCTGGCTCCGGAGACAGCCAACCTGTCATGGAGGAAAACGTCGTCTGTTCCATCACGGAGAAAACACGGGCCGGGCACGGTTCTCCATCCCGGGGACGCGCAGAGGACCGAGCTCAGAAGTGCAGCTCAAAATCGGAGATTTATATGATTAGTTCTTACATGCAATACGTCCCTATTAGGGAGAAGGAGGGAAGGAAGGAGAAGGAGAGAGAGAGAGAGCGAGCGCGTGTCATCACAGGGGAGAGAGTCCGTCCCGGAGTCAGCGGTCCCAGCTCCTGGAGCTTCTCAAGTCTCACTTCACGGCGAGCGGTGACACGCAGGCAGGGACAGTGAACAATGACACGTGGGCAGGGACAGCGAAAGCATCTGTCCTGCCCTCTTCTGCACCTGAGAGAAGACGGTGCTCCCTCCCCTGAGCCGCCGTTTACAGCGAGGGGCGCAGACAGACAACTTGAATGTGACTTTCTTTCCTGACGTGAAATATGAGGCCAAACCTTGACCTCTGCCTGCGAGGTTGCAGGCGTCTGTCTTTGCAGGACGGAGAGGGGAGAGGCCCGGGGGCCCCGCTGGGAGCTCCTGACCGCGAGGCCTGGACACACCCCTGGAAGCCGCAGAGGGTCTGGCCCAGGTCCGCTGCTGCTTTCGGAGGCCTGCGACCGGGCAGAGAGCCATTCGGCTCACCCGCTGCCGTCCCTGGTTCTGCTGGAGAAGCGAGTGTAGACCTGCAGCCCATGCTCTGAGTGAACCATCCGCTACCCGGTGGGTGAAGGTCGGAGCGAAGTGGACTGACCTCAGCGTCACGGCGGACACCTCGCTGCCGGACACACTGCTTGGCACCTGCCGAGCTGTCTCGCTCAGGCCTACCCCAGGCCTTACAACGGAGGACCTGTATTATCCTCGTTTTACAGCAAAGCTCAGAGAGGTGAAGCGACCCGCCTGAAGCCACACAGCCCAGGACAGGAGGAAAGCCAGCACACGCTAGTACCTCCCCCCTGGCGTCTCCCCACATTTCCCTTGTTCGGGACCCTGAAGAGTCCCTTCAAATGCGCGGAAGCATGTGAACAAGAAGGTGACATGAGAACACGAGTCAAGATAAGATGGGCAGACACGTCTCCATCCAGACGGAAGGGAGGAGGCCACACTCCAGGCCTCCGTCTTTCTCCGGGCTGCTGACGTGACCCCAGAACACGAAACTCAAGTTCACTCCGAGCCTACGATGCAGAGGCCACAGGGCGGGAGCCCCCAGCCCGCCGGCCACTGTTGAATCCTGGCCCACCTGCTCAGCAGCCCTGAGACTTGGCCAGGCTCTCTGGCCGCCCAAAGGCTCTGGTCCTCATCTCTGTGGCGGGCGTCTCCCTGGACCAGCTGCGTGGGTGTTGCAAGCGAGTCACCCCACAGGACAGGCTCTGCCCGCGCCGGGCACTGGTCAGATGTGCCCACGGCTCCTGATCTTTCTAGCATTTTCATGATTCATTTACACGAACGGCACCTCATCTTACCTTGGTCCTAACACTGAGCTTCCCCCGGACCCTCGCTCACAAGTTCCCTCCTTCTGGAGACCTGGAGTGCTGAGCCGGGAACCGAACGCTTGCTTCCCGGGCATCGTGACACAATCCACCCCACGCCCTGGGAGGCTAGAGCCCTAAGGAGCCCATTTTCCAGCTGAGAAAACTGAGGCACGAGACCAGAAGGCCGGCTCCCTGAGTCCCGTGGGAGACGTGGGTGGAGGGGATCGGGGCCCAGAGCCCACGCAGCTCAGCCCGGGGCCTCGGGCTGCCCCTGCGTCTGGCCGCGTGGTTTCAGACTCAGCCAACCGACGTCCACAGCGGGAGTGTGGTTCCTTCTTGCTCCTCTTTGAGGCAGGACCGGGCTTCAGGGTGTGCTCGCCCCGACCGTCAGGGGACGGTTTCCCTGTGTAACCTCCCTCTGTCACCTGCGCAGGGACAGCGGTCGGGGGGTGGGGGGGCAGAGGCAGGGAGGGGCTGACCTCTTTCCATGTGGTGGCCCAGGTCTCCCCCGACAGGCAGAGAAAGCGCTCTGGGGTTGGGGGGTGGGGGGCTGAATCAGAAAGCAAACAGATGGGAACGGGGGTAATTAAATCAATGCATCCCAAACGGACCAGGCAAGAGGTGGAGGGCGGACGGCGGGGAGGGGGTGGCGAAGAGGGGGAGAGGGAAAACAATTAGGTCAAAAATGAAGTTTGAACTCCTCATGCGCATTCATGTCCCACAGACCCTCCCTCCCGGCTGCGCAGGATAAAAACACAGGACAAAATAAAACACGCGGCGGAGGCGTGCACATCCTAGAGTCCCCTTTGTCCCGTTTTTCTGGAATCCTGCGATTCCTTTTTTCATATAATTCTTCGAAAAAGAAAAAGAAAGAAAGAAGAAAGAGAAAGGCAGTCCCGCTAGAAGAATAGGTTTAAGTCCTTATAGGGGCCGGGTCTGTCGCAGGTTAAGGGTCAGTTTGCTTGTGTTTCGGAGCAGGCATGTGCTAAGGCTTTCCGATATTTTAAACAGATAATGTCCTTGTAATTTGGGAGCACTTACATGAAGGCTGGCTTTGTCCCTTTTTTCCAGTATGTTCCTGGCTGTTGCCGTTGCGTTGAAAAAGAAATACTGTACCTTTAAATTAGGAAGCTCTGAATAATCATCCTTGGGCAGTGAAAAGGCTAATGTGCTGTGGAGAACAAGGAGTTTAATCTAATTTAGTTGGAGGGTGTCTGTCTGCGGTGTTGTTTTTTGGAGTGTGGGAATAGCGGACAGAAGCTGCCTCCTTGAATGGTCCCTCCTGTGCCAGAAACAGTGGGGAGCCCCCTAGACGCCGGGGCTCCAAAGCCGGCCCTTGAAAGGGAGATTAGAGGCATGCTCTGATTTGCAATTCACACTAATGCACCCCGTGGAACCTTTGGTAATATTTCAAACCACATTTCAGGAGAAGTAGCCTTAAAATAGCTGCCTAAATCTTGCCGGGGCAAGCCAGTCCGCGCCGGTCGCCCCTTCAAGCTGCACGTGTGCTTTCGGGGAGCTCTCCCCTCCACACCCCGCCCCGCAGCTCAAAGGAGCGTTTTTAGGCGTGATTCAAAGTTTTATGCCTCTTGAATTTGCCACACTGGTTGTGGATGCAGAGACTGTGTTTTTCCTTAGTGAGTCCCGCCTCGGATGAGTAAAGGTTATTTTCCTCGCAGAAAAATGGGGCGCCAGGGTAACAGTGTGCCTGTTGGGTTAGAAAATAGAATTTTCCCTGACTGCTTTTTTTTTTTTAATCTGGTAATAAGTGTCTGCAGAAACGTACCACAGGGCGAGGTCAGGGAAGAAGTGCCTGCTGGTAACAGAGACCTCTCCGCACGCCAGGCAAGGATCAGCAAATAGACCCCGTTTTCTCCTCACTGGAAAGCAGACCTGGAAGAGTTCCTGGTGAGACGCACACCGTGGTGACAACGTATGGCGAAAGAGCGCCATCCCCGTCCAGCCCGAGTGTGCCGGGAGGGCTCACCCACGGGAGAGCCGGGCACGGGTGCCAGAGGACCCGCCGCGCTTTGGCCGAAACTCCCCCAACACTACCCTCTTTCTTTCACGAGCCTGGCTGACGCCCTGCAACTTTACTGTTGCAATTAGCCTGCAACATGCAAAGTCTATGCTTTAATTTCTTTCTCTTGCTCCAAGTGTCAGTACTTTTATCTTAAAGAGATTATGGGGGTTTTCTCTAATCTCATTTCAGAGAGCAGAGCACACTGCTAAGTTCCACTGACTATAACATAATAAGAGGAGATGCAACTTTGATTTTTAGCAGTATCCGTGTCAGAGTATTTTATACTTTGGCCTGGGCTGGAGTGGGACGTCGCTGCCTCTCTTTCACTCCCCTTCCACACAAAACCCTTCAGGTAGCGTTCAAAATACAGCCTGATTTCAGAAATAGTCCCTTTCAAAAACCTTCCACTTTTTCTGGGTGAACATTTTCGCAAGAACTCGAAGGTAGCCGCGTGTCAGAGGAGCTCTCCGATGTGTTTTCTTAGGTGGCTGGGGTAAAAAAAAAAAATGATATTCCTTGTCCCTGCATGTTATTTGAAATCATGTTTAATTATAAAGTTTCATTAAAAACCTTTGCTCAAAATTTTAGAGGCCTAATAAGATTTCCATTAATTTAAACATATCACTATTCCCACGACAGCCCCAAATGCTTTCTTTTGCCTCTTTCATCCATGGTTAAATATGTAAATAAAATGTCTAAAGTCATTCTTCAAAGAAGACAAAAGAAAAAAGAGCTGAGGGGAAAGACAGCCATAAAATTCCTCCCAATTCTCCATAACATTTGCCAGAGGGGGGCCGGTTACCAGCCGGGGCCAAGCAGCAGGGGACCCCGCTGCTCCTCACAATCACACATCTCAAATCCCACACACAGGAGAAAAATAAAATAAAATATCTTTTCAGCTGGAGCCATCAAAAGGCTCTTTTCATTTATTAGTTACAGAGTTATCTTGCAGTTGCTCATTTCTCAGACCGCTTGCTTTTCTATAATAACGTCTATTTGCTGGTTTCTGTCTCCCTGGGCAGAGCAGAGCACTTGCGCAGACATTTTTATAAAAACGAGGGAAGAAAGCCATCTGAAGTGGTTATAGCTAAAATAATGGGTCTGAACACGGCTGAATTAAAATGGCACATAAAAGATCAATTAGGACGCGCTTTCCCAAATAGCTCACGCCCACTCCTGGCGTTTGGCACTCTCCCCCGCGTCCACAGTTTCTGAGGGCAAGAAACAAAAAGGAAAAGAGAGAAAATAGTACCAGTGAAGGGCCTTGGCAAGGGAAATTCTGGAGAAGCCAAGTGATGCCTGCTGATTTTTTTTTAACTGAAAGCTTTTAAAATAAGTCACTAAACACACAAAAACAAAGACAAAATCATAATAAAACTGGCAGCCTTTAAAAAAGTGGTCTTTTTTTGTTTGTTTTGTAACTTGGGAAATAATGACACGGTTGAAGGTATCTTTTCCACTCTCTCCCTCCCTCCAGCCTCCTGCAACACCCCACAGCGAGAGCCAGGGATGGCGATTCAGGGCCGGCTGCACAAATCCGCCTATTAGTTCTGGGGTCCTGGGCAAGCCTGTCTCAGTCCTCTGGGTGTTTACTGGATGGATGGATGGATGGATGGTGGGTGTGCATGGATGGATGGATGGATGGATGGTGGGTATGGATGGATGGATGCCTGCATGCATGACGGGTAAGTGGATGGATAGATTGACAAATAGGTTGCTGTGGATGGATGGAGGGATGCATGCATGATGGGTAGGTGGATGGATGGATGGATGGATGGATGGATAGGTTGGTGGGTGGGAGGATTGTGGGTAGGCGGTGAATGGGTGGATGGATGATGATGGATGGATGGATGGATGGATGGTGGGTGTGAATGGATGGATGGATGGATAGGTTGGTGGATGGGTAGGCGGATGGGTGGATGGCTAAGTGGATGTGTGAGATCTCCCAAGTGTCTTACTTGTTTTAAATAAAAGCCACTGTTCTAAAGAGCCTTCTCAGAGGAAATGGCCCACTCCTGACACTGCTGGGGGGGGGCGGGGGAGAAAAATCGCCCCAGGGGAGACGGAGAGCGGGCAGTAGCCTCTCCTTCCCAGCGCTGCCTGGAGGGTCGGCAAACCCGCAGCGCCTCCCCTTGCTGGGATGCATCCAGCTCCTCCAGAGCCCAGTGCAGGGCAGGGAGACGGAGGGCCGCCGCGATCCAGAGCGCGCACACCTCTCCACTGTCACCCTCAGAAGGGAGGGAGAAAGGCCCGCTCCGCTGACCCCTCCTCCGGCCGCCCGGTCTCCACGGGGCCCTCGGAGTCTCAGAGGAACTAAGAAGATCCTGACCCAAAGGGCGTCTAAGAGGAGAGAGACCCGCCGGCCGCCTCCCGGGGGAGCTGTTTACTTAAGGGTCACTACAGGATGCAAGGTGAAGGGCTTTGCAAGTTCCCTTGGAAGCCAGGAGCGGTGCGGGTGCCTCCGCGCACGCCCAGTGCGGCAGACGTGGTGTCCCAAGTGACTTGTCACAAGCTGAGGGGGTGAGAGCTGCTTCTCCACTTTCCGTCGAAAATGAGTGGCTTGCGCGCCGCCCCCCGCCTCCCGCGGGCGTGGGGGACCCTCCGCGCGCGAGCTCCCACCCCCGACTCCGCATCATCTTACCGGTCTGCAGCCCAGGAGGGCGCAGGCCGCGCAGATCACTCGCCAAATAATATAAATACCCGGCGAGCGAACGACTTCCTATAATAAATAAACTCAGCCGCCTAGAAGAAATCACCAGCCCGGCCAGGCGCGAGGTCCGCGGCTCCGTCGGGGGCGGGGGTCCGTACACAAGCCGAGCCCCCACTTCCCGGGGTGGGGGGCGGGGAGGGGGCCAGCGCCGCAGGAGGCCGCCGCCCCTCCCCCCTCGCCGCCCCGCCCGCGCAGCCCGCGGAGGCGCGGCCCTAAAATCCGGATCCCCGCGCCCCTCCCCCTGCCCTGAGCTCTTCCCTTTGAAATTTCAAAGCCGGCCCCTCCCTCCCCGGAGCCCGGGCCGGAGCGCAGGCCTGGCGACTCCCGGGCCTCGGGAAGATGCGGGCAGGTTTACGAGCCCAGGGGCCACTTTATGGCCGGGGCTGTAAAACGCAAATCCCGCCTCGCTTTGAAAGCGCCCCCCGCCCGGGGCCCGCCGTCAGGGCGCGGGAAGAGGCGCCCCCGGCCCCCCGCCGCGGACCACCCGCCCGCTGCCGCGGCCGCGGCTCCGAACTCCGGCGAGCCGGGCCCCTGCGGCGCGGGGGGGACCCCCGGGGCTTCCCCGCGCGGGGGCGGCGGCGGCGGCGGGCGCCGGGCCGTCTTTCTCATGCAAAGCGGCGGCGGGGGCGGGGCGGGGGCGGGGCGGGGCCTGTCGCCTCCCGGGGGCGGGGCCTGTCGCCGCCGGGCCGCGCTCCCCCCTCGCCTTTTGCGCGTCTTCACCGCCCGGGACGCGCGGCGCGGAGCAGCTGCGGCCCGGCCGGGCGAGGCCGGCGCGGGAGGGAGGAGGCGCCGCCAGCCGGCCGGCCACCGTGCGCCCCGCGCCGCCGGCCCCCGGACGCGCTCGCGGAAGAGCCCAAAGTTTGCCGCGGCCGGGAGTCGCCGCCCGCCGGGAGCCCCGGGCCCGTCGCGCTTCCCGGTATCGTTGGCCAACTTTGCCCGTCTCCCCCGCCCCCTCCCCGCGGGCCCCCGCCTCGGCGGAGGCCGGGGGCGCGGAGCGCGGCGCTCGGGCCGGCCGAGCGGGCATGGGCGGGGGCCCGAGCGGGGCCGGGGAGCCGGGGCCCGCGGCCCGAGCCGGGCGGCGGCGGCGCTGAGGGGAGCGGACCTCCCCGCCGGGGCGCCTCCGACGCCAGCATGCCGCGTCCGGGCCCCCGCCTGTGGCTGGTCCTGCAGGTGATGGGCTCGTGCGCCGCCATCAGCTCCATGGACATGGAGCGCCCGGGCGACGGCAAGTGCCAGGCCATCGAGATCCCGATGTGCAAGGACATCGGCTACAACATGACCCGCATGCCCAACCTGATGGGCCACGAGAACCAGCGCGAGGCCGCCATCCAGCTGCACGAGTTCGCGCCGCTGGTGGAGTACGGCTGCCACCGCCACCTCCGCTTCTTCCTGTGCTCGCTGTACGCGCCCATGTGCACCGAGCAGGTCTCCGCCCCCATCCCCGCCTGCCGGGTCATGTGCGAGCAGGCCCGGCTCAAGTGCTCCCCGATCATGGAGCAGTTCAACTTCAAGTGGCCCGACTCGCTGGACTGCAGCAAGCTCCCCAACAAGAACGACCCCAACTACCTGTGCATGGAGGCGCCCAACAACGGCTCGGACGAGCCCTCCCGGGGCTCCGGCCTCCTCCCGCCGCTCTTCCGGCCGCAGCGGCCGCACGGCGCGCAGGAGCACCCGCTGCGGGACGCGGGCCCGGGGCGCGCCGGCTGCGACAACCCGGGCAAGTTCCACCACGTGGAGAAGAGCGCCGCGTGCGCGCCCCTGTGCGCGCCCGGCGTGGACGTGTACTGGAGCCGCGGCGACAAGCGCTTCGCCGTGGTCTGGCTGGCCGTGTGGGCCGTGCTCTGCTTCTTCTCCAGCGCCTTCACCGTGCTCACCTTCCTCGTCGACCCCGCGCGCTTCAGGTACCCCGAGCGCCCCATCATCTTCCTCTCCATGTGCTACTGCGTCTACTCCGTGGGCTACATGATCCGCCTCTTCGCCGGCGCCGAGAGCATCGCCTGCGACCGCGACAGCGGGCAGCTCTACGTCATCCAGGAGGGGCTGGAGAGCACCGGCTGCACCCTCGTCTTCCTGGTCCTCTACTACTTCGGGATGGCCAGCTCGCTGTGGTGGGTGATTCTCACGCTCACCTGGTTCCTGGCCGCCGGCAAGAAGTGGGGCCACGAGGCCATCGAAGCCAACAGCAGCTACTTCCACCTGGCGGCCTGGGCCATCCCGGCCGTGAAGACCATCCTGATTCTGGTGATGCGCCGGGTGGCCGGGGACGAGCTCACCGGCGTGTGCTACGTGGGCAGCATGGACGTGAACGCGCTCACCGGCTTCGTGCTCATCCCGCTGGCCTGCTACCTCGTCCTCGGCACCTCCTTCATCCTCTCGGGCTTCGTGGCGCTCTTCCACATCCGGAGGGTGATGAAGACGGGAGGGGAGAGCACGGACAAGCTGGAGAAGCTCATGGTGCGGATCGGGGTCTTCTCGGTGCTGTACACCGTGCCGGCCGCCTGTGTGATCGCCTGTTACTTCTACGAGCGCCTCAACATGGAGTACTGGAAGGTGCTGGCCGCCCAGCACAAGTGCACGATGAACAACCACACCAGAGCCCCGGACTGTCTGATGGCCGCCTCCATCCCTGCCGTGGAGATCTTCATGGTGAAGATTTTCATGCTGCTGGTGGTGGGCATCACCAGCGGCGTGTGGATCTGGACGTCCAAGACCCTGCAGTCCTGGCAGAACGTTTGCAGCCGCAGGCTCAAGAGAAAGAGCAGGAGGAAACCGGCCAGCGTGATCACCAGCAGTGGGATTTACAAAAAAGCCCAGCACGCCCAGAAGTCCCGTCTCGGGAAATATGAAATCCCTGCCCGGCCTCCCACCTGTGTGTGAACTGGCTTGGGGGGGGGAGGGGGGGCCGGGAGGGGGCCGCCCGGACTGGAAAGCTCCCCCAGACAGGACGCGATGGCGGTCGGAGCCCAAACGTGGTGCTTTTCCTGGTCGGTCGGTTGGTTTTTTAAATAAAAGTAAAAGAAAAAAGTTTTTGCCCTGAAATCCAGGATGCTGTGAGAACACAGAGTAAATCTGAGCTTACAGGTTTTCTTGTTGTTGTTCTGTTGTGTTTTCAGAAGGAGAGCCCCCCGGTTAAGGAACCCCTTGTGTGACTAATCTGTGGTAAAGCGGTTGGTTCAGCTTCCAGAAGAAAACTTTTGTTTAGAGCCTTCCGTAAACATACAGTTGTGCTGGGTTGGAGCTGGCTTTGCTACCCTTTCGCGAGTCAGAAGGGATAATGTCTCTGTAAATTAAAGAGCCTCTTTCTGCTGGGTGGCATGGAGGGAGAGAGGGAGGGAGGGAGGGAGGGAGGCCAAGCGGGTGTCCGGGAAGGAGCCATCCCCGGGGGCCCGCCCCAGGAGGGCTGTGTGTGGGACAGCACTTTCTGTGCAGACAGGAAGAAAGGGGAGCCCTGACAATTTAGTCCACTCCAGTGGACTTGGAGTCTCTTAAAATAGACTCCGGCCTCCAGCCTTCACAAACGGTTCTTCTGCAACACACAAACTTCCACCAAACCTCACATCTGCAAATGCAAACAGTGTGGGATACATTTCTTCCCTCTTTCCTGGAAAACGAAAAGAAAAACAAGTATTTTGCTGTCCATAAAGACAACAAAAGAAATCTCAACAAAAGCTGGGAGGCCCAGCCCTCAGAAACCCTCTAGTGTTACATTTTGTGGCTTTTTAATGGAAACCAAGCCAATGTTATACACGTTTGGACTGATTTGTGGAAAGGAGGGGAGGGGGGAGGGGAGAAAGATCATTCAAAAGTACCCAAAGGGTTTATTGACTCTTTCTATTGTTAAACAGATGGTGTCCATGAATAGATCAAGAAGCACTAGACAAGTGTAGTGTATTCTCTCCTCCACACCAGCGAAGAGTGTGCGGCCTGCGAGTATTTGTAATAGAAGATATTTCTCATGCTCCACTATTTTATTAAAAATAAAATATGTTCTTTAGTTTGGGGCGGGTCCCTGGTGTATCAGGAGGTTCCCTTCCCCGAGTGTGGGGACACGAGAGAAAACTTTTTCCGTCTCTTGGCCGTTCAAGCAAACCCTGAGCGTGTTTCTCCGTCTAGAGATTGCGGGTTGTCCCTGTGAAACGGCACAGGGCGGATTCCAAGGTTGGCAGAGTAACTCAGCTTCGAGTTTCAGCGGAAGTACACGCGGGGAATGCGGAAGGCTGAGGGCCTGGTTGTAGACCCTTCCTCAGGGAGCGACCTGGCTGCTAAGTCGGGGTCCCCCGGTGAGCCGAGGCCCAGCCTCTGGTGATGTCTCCAGGGAGTGGGGCCACCCGGGTAGGAGAACCGGATCAGGGTAGTCTGACCAGGTGACTCGCTGGGACTGCGTGGACAGTTCTGTGCGCCGGTCCGAAGCGTGCGGGCTCTGCGGCAAGAGGAGAACGGGTCTACGGAACAGATTGTAGACGTGCACGGGGAAGCACAGTCTGCTAAGGGTGGGCTAGTGGTTAGGGAGAGTGCAGCAGCTTTGTGTGTCTGTGAACTTGGTTCTCCTCCTGCACCTGCTGCTGGAGGGAGGCAGCGGTTGAGGCCTGAAGTGAGTTTGGTGGTCAGAGGCGCAGCTCCACACAAATCCTGACCGAGTTTCCAAGGGCGCAGACCCCCTGCCGTGGGGAGTCGGCAGAACAGACCACACTGTGCCGTCTGTGGGGCTGGGCTCGTGTCCGGCTCCCAGGGGAACAAGGAACCCCTAAGAATTTTGAACACGTGTTAAGCACTTACTAGAAACGGACAGAAGCGTGGAGTCAGGGGAGCCCGTTTCCTGAAGCGGGTGTTTAGGAAGGAAGCCTGATGAGCACAAGGCCACCCTCGCATCGATACCGCGCAGAGAGGGACGGGTCGGTGTGGGGGCGCCACTCACGCGGATGCGTATGGCGGTAGCCTGCCAGCCCCTGGGTGGGTTGGGATCAAGTTTGAGAAACCCCTCCTAGGCAGGCAAATTAATTCAAGATAAAATCCCAAATAGCCTTCAGTGCTTTGAAAAAGCAAGAAAAAGTTTTTTTTAAATGTCCACAAATAAAAACCTATTTGTGGATTGTTCCTACACAGCCCCCCCAAAGACTATCCAGAGATAGTCGTGTGTGGGTGTAGATACGAGGCCCTGCTCCCTTCAGGTGATCCCTAAGGAGAATAAAAGTGACCTGCTTGGAACAGAGCTCTGGGGAGTCCGGGAAGATGACACTTGAAAGCTGCCGTGAGCACCGAGGCTGAGCGTGAACCCCAGACCCCTCAGCCGTGAACCCAGTGGGCTGACCGGCATCTGCCTGTGTTTGGGGGTGTCGGCGCAGACCTCGTCCCGGGGAAAATTCCGTTCGACGGCACTAGAACGTGTTCCAGTGCAGATACAGACCCATGTCAGGGTCAGGGTGGGCGTGCGCGGGCGTGCGCGGGCCGGTGACACGTGTGTGTGGCCGCAGATGGGGTTTCTTAGCCAACTATTTCTTGGGGTGCTTTCCTGAGGAGCCAGGGTCTGGCCCAGGCCACAGGCAGACGGTCTGTGAGTTGTAGGAGAAGCATCGAGGCTCGAAAGTGCGAACGCCCCTACTGGGCCCGGGTCCCCGGAGCCGGACTCGGGCCTCCCTCCGGATTCTCGCCTTGGCGGAGCGTTTCCCAGCCCCCCACCCCCCGCCTTTGCCCCGGGAAACAGAAGCCTTCTTTGGGCCACGGGTGTCAGCTGTGGGGTCGGAGTGAGAAGCCCAGAGCAGGGGACTGTCGGGAGTCACGTCATTCCTTCCCTCCTTCAGCGCCCAGCTCCTCTCCACCCACCCTGCGCCGGGCCCGGGGAGCCGGGCAGCCGCGCCTGGCCCTTGGCGTCGAGGTCACGGCCCGACGGGAGCCCAGCACACGGTAAGGGGCTCGTGAGGGACGCGTCTTCTGCGTTCTTCCGTTTTGAGTGGTGGAGGCCTCCTGACGGGGGCCCCCAGTGCACACGGGATGCAAGAGATCCCACACGAATAATCTCACGGCAGGGGATGTTGCAGGGACGCGTTCACGGCCGGAGCAGGAGCTTCGAACCAGGAGTGGAAGCCTCCACGGGGCCCTGGCGGTGCCCGGCGCTCCGCGGAAGGCCCGGAGCGGTAACAATGTCACAACAGCAGCACAGACAATGACGGGTTCTGCGGGCCTGCGTGCTCTCCAGGACGGTCTCCTTTCATTACCACCCAGACAGGTAATGTCTGTCTGGGGCCCAGAGAGGGTCAGTCCATTCCCAGAGTCACACAGCACATAAAACTTGGAGCCAGGACAGCAACCAGGCAGTCAGGTTGTAGATCCTGGAGCACCGGCTCAGTCACTTCCTGTTGAGAGAAGGACTGAGGGCCAAGCACTGACCACACGCCCCAGGCTGGGCAGGTTCCGTGCGCTCAGTCCATCTGCTGGTGCGTCCTGGCAGGACAGTTCGAATCCCTGCGCCTTATGTGAGGACAGGGCGGGGGGGAGGGGCACACAGAAGTCATGACACGTGGCCGAGGCCACGCAGGGAGCCAGCAGCAGCCTGAACATGGACCCGGCTGTGTGGCTCCAAACCCGCATGCGTGAGCACCAGGCCCTCCCACCTCCGTCCATGGCTCTGAGGACTCCAACTGCACCGAGTACTTTGGTCTTCACAGCAGCCCCACCGTGCCTGTGCGGTGAGCTGGAGGGCAAGGGCACTCGGGCACGGAGCAGGTGATGGGGGGGCGGGGGTAACAAGCCACCTGCTG